>CM065189.1:4888202-5145702 GCA_033026295.1 Channa striata
ACATTTCAGTTGTGTTGAATTTCCACTTTTCTACAGGGAAGGACAGTGAGATTTTAATATAATTATTTCTGCCCTTAACTGGCCAAATAGATTCTATCCAAAATCCCTGTATTTGACATGATGGTGTCAAAGTTCTTTAGTTGGCAAAAACTGTTGACCTGTGTATACATGGACTCGAGTGTTCAGTTTACTGAGTGGCTGTTAAACTGTTATTTAAAATTTGTCTCCCTGTTTAAGACAACAAGAAAAATATAAATCTTTTATTTTTTCACCTAGTATTCCTGTAATTAAATTTTCCTGCACTAAACAAGAATTCTAACCAATTCTAGACAAGACTAGGAATTCCCACTAAAGAAGCACTCACACTTGTGTTTCTGACAGTTTTTATTTTTATAGTCAGGGTGAAAACAGCATGAAGAAACTCTGCACTTACAACCAAGAGGAAAAAATATCCATGTACAGTTGTGTGTGTTATCAGAATGAGACCAGGATGACAGCTGCCATCTGTCATCAGTTTACGGACCTGATGAGGGAGGCTCACGCACTGGTCCTCACTGTGGCAGAGACACTGTCGTACACTCATCACACAGACAGTAATTATTCATCTGCCTACAATAAATATATAATCCAAACGACATCATGGTAAAATCAGCAATGCATCAAGTACACAGATTCTTCACGTCTGAAAAGGAAAATGCAGACCCAGAGGAAAAGTGTTGATGTTTGGTTTGAAACAAAAGATGCATTAACAAATCCAACCCTGAAACATCCAGTATAGCTGAGTCTTCTTACAGTATGTACAGGATGGGTGTGTGTGTGTCAGAGAGGTTAAGTTGGTAAGTGCGAACTGTACACACTGCTTGTGTGTGTGTGGTGTCTATCGATAAGGAAATCAGCTTGTATGTTGGCAGCGATCTCTGCTTCCCACTTGTCTCCGTTGTTGAGCAGCTTCTCCTTGTTGTAGAGCAGCTCTTCATGGGTTTCAGTGGAAAACTCAAAATTAGGGCCCTGAAGAAAGGAGGAAAGAATGGATGGAGGGAAGAATGCAAGAGAAGAGAGCAGGGTCCAGAAGAGAGGGGTAAAAAATTAAAACACGTGCTATTCTGGAAAAAACATGAGCTGTGACATAAAAAGAGAGAGAGCAGTTTTCAGTGAGCTGTAACACGGGGTCATAAACACACCTCTACAATGGCATCAACAGGACACGCCTCCTGACAGAAGCCGCAGTAGATGCATTTAGTCATGTCGATGTCGTAGCGAGTCGTCCTCCTGCTGCCGTCAGCACGAGTCTCTGCCTCGATAGTGATGGCCTGGACAGACAGACACACAGTGACTGGCTGTATCAGCTGGTATTCAGATGGATTATGTATTTAGATGTATTGCATTTATTCACAACTGACATACTGTAAAATGTTTATTTCATTTACATTTCATGTGTTATTCACAGAAATAACAGTATCTTACCCTTTAAACATACACAGAATTACTTTAGTCTTCTTTATACTGTAAGCAGACATTTTGCAATAAAGCCATATCTAGTCTTTTTGGATGTGTGTGTACCTGCGCAGGGCAGATAGCTTCACACAGCTTGCAGGCGATGCAGCGCTCCTCTCCTGAAGGATATCTGTGCACAAAGAATTTACTGTAAATATGGAAGACACCATCTTGGAAGACGTAGTGTGGACAACAGCTGCTTGTGTAAAAATGAAAAGAAACAGTGCTGAGAGATGCTGAACCCATCAATACGATGGCGATCATTGTGTGTACTGTAAAATAGGAAAATAAACTTGGTGTGCAATCTTTCTAACATCTGAGTGGTTGTTGGTACTTTCTGACTGTGGCGTCCTCACCTGCGGAGGGCATGCTCCCCTCTGAAGCGAGGCGACAGCGGCCCCTTCTCAAACGGGTAGTTGATGGTGGCAGGCTCTCGGAACAGGTAGCTCAACGTCATGCCCAGACCTGAAAGTGCATCACGTCACAATCATTTAAGGAAAAACCATCAGCCAAATGCCTCTGAGGGGACTATTGTTTTCATTTTATGAAAATTACAGTGATTGTGTACTGTCATCCAGGCTTTAATGAAAACCCGGCTAGTACCAAGTCTTTAAGACTTGATTATCCAGGTTACTGTGAGTCGCTAATGCTACACATGAACCTCACAATAATATTAGTAAAGAAATGTAGTGTGTTTTACAGATGACTAGCTCTGCATTACAAACGATTCGCAGCTGACCTCTGAAGAGCTCTGTCCACAGCAGCGTCTGAGCAGCTCGGTCTGTGATGGACCTGACGTCTGTTGGAAGCTCCTGAGCATTGACATACTCTGCACACACAAGCACAGTGAGATGATGGGTTGATGTTAGTAAGAGGTGACTATAAAACATCTGTGGCACTGACTCTTTTTAGGTCATTACTTCTTTTCTAATGCACAGATGAGCAAACTAATCCAGGCTGATCGATACTAAACATGAGTAGAAATATGTATTGTTGGTTTTAAAGTCTGTATAGACAGTTGAAAACATAAAAAATTTAGAAGAATTATTTAAAAATATTACTAATAGTAGCAGACATGTCATCAAAGCAATCAGCTGCAAGTTTGTGAAATCTAAATTATAAAATCATACTTTGCTCAAACAATGCTTGTTTATTACATAACTTGAAATATCTTATTTAGGGATGTCCCAATACCACTTATGCCCAGACTGAGTACAAATACACATTTTATCACTCGCTGATACAAAGTGCAATTACAAGTACTAAAATGTTTTGCTTCTTGTACAAGTTGCATAAACAGTAAAATCCTTATAACTTTATTGCAGTTAAGCAAATCCTGCAAAATGGAAAATGTTGTGCATGTGCTTAGCGCACTGATTAGTGCATTGATTAGTAACTACATATTAATCCTTTAGCACAGCAGAGTTTACTTTTATCTTGAATTTTGTTGGCATCAGTGATCTTAAAACAACTCTATACCCCAGACATTTTTCCACCTCCTCCTACCTGCAGAGGTTAACGTGGTCAGATACTGCAAAAGTACACAAAGGCAGGATTGGCCCGCTAACCGGTGTCAGCATCGGGTTATATTTTAGAGTTATTTAGAATTCAAAGAATATGTCTGAGTGACCACGGAAACCCGACAAACATTCTAATATTTTAACAAGAGGGCATGTCAGTTGTTAGGAGTTGTGTTTGTGTGCTGTACTTACTGTATCCTTCCCTTTGTGCAGACACACTGAAGGACCTCGCTAGAGTCTGGCTGGCAACAAAAGTGCCTAAATGTAAAGAAACATTAAAAAGCGTATAAATGTTAATGTTGCTATAGTATAAATCTGTTCTGTATTTTGTTTGACTACAACCATGCTAGGTGAAAGGTTAGAGCTTTTCAGACACTGGCTGTAAGTGCAGTGATGAGTATTTCAGCAGACTTGTCAGAACTGGAGAATGAGCAGTTTTGTGATGATTTGGATAATAACCAAATCTGCTAGATACACAGGAAATCAGTCTAATGGTTACCAGAAAAGCTGACAAGAAATCAAACATTATTAAATCATGCCTGTTTCTGGTAGGACATACTAGCTGTACTGTCTTTACATGTTATCACTTACATTACTAGAGTTCTTTAAGGCCAACTAAATGTGTGGAGGAGAAATTTTACCTGGTCTTGACACAGAGTATAGCAAACGTAATGTTGCTGCCATTACGTCTTTGAGGCTGAAAACACACACACACAATAACAATAAGAGATGTGCCAAAAAAAACATCAAAAAAATGTCATGATACCATGTGAAACAGAAACTTGTCTCTTCACACTAAAGGAAAACATGTTGCTATTTCCAGTTGTGTGGAAAACTGAAAACACGAAGAGTTGATCTACAGAAACACTGAACACTGACTGGGTCACCTTTTACTTCAGAATGCATCAGTGTTGCCAGTGACAGTGACACACAGCCGCTGTCATTTAATGCCTGACGAAGTTCAGGCCCCTGCAGGTTGTTAGTTATTGTACGTTGGTTGTTTAAAGATCACAACAGCCACTTTAACACCCTGTCGGAATCTGTGTCTGTCAATATGGACAAATACTGCTTAACAATAACAACAATAATAATTATGATAATAATAATAATAATAATGCTAATAATATTGAGTAAGACAAACTCTAACTGCTGTAACGTAAATCAAACCTTCTCGAAGGTGCTGCAGGATCTCCTTCTTTGTTACAGTCACAACCAACCAATCATTAGAAATGGTGACTTCACTAACCCTGAGGTAATTGAAGTTGTACCAACCATTATTTTAAGTCCACATTAGCAGCGGGACACTGCTAACACAGACACCGTTAGCCCGCTGAGGGGCCCTGACTTTGCTGCACATCACACAGTGAATGTGAACATTAGCAGGCTGTGGGTTTGCAGCTAAGCTAACTGCTCAGCGCGCTGTCAAGGACTTTTACACAAAGGTCGCTTGAGATACATTAAGTGCAACTACAATCTCTGCAACATCACGTGTGTTTAAACTGCATTTACTCTATTTCACGAGTTAAATAAGTGTTAGTGTAAAAGAGACTTTGCAAAACGAATGTTTTAAACTCACCGAAATGTCGCTATTTGGCTTTCTGAACCAGAACAGCGGACGATTTACGGAACGGACCTTGCGTGTCCCGGAAGTTACACAACGTGATGGCGTCACTGACGTCCAACCGTGCGTCGTACTCGTTCGTTTTTAATACGCTCGCGTTAGTCCAAACACACAGGCGAGAAAAGGCTTAAGCCTCAAGCTTAGATGTTTAATGTGTTCTCCTGCTTTCAATGCAGTTTTTTAATTAACATCACTTCTAATGGTGAAATATTAATATCAATTTCATTCATGAATAATTAATGATTTTTCCACTTTTTTCAAACTTGATTTTTTAAGTTGCATCAATCGTGGTAATGAAACCCAATTTTCATTCAAATTCAGAATTTTAAGCCTTTAAAAAGAACTACACACTTTTGTATGTTTATTTTCTTTTGCTGGTTTTATTTAATAACGTTTGTAAAAAGATCGCAAAACACATAAACATTTAAAAACATTTTAAGCATGTTCGTGCAAATGAAATGCACATAGTAAAATGTAATCTTAGCAATACATGCCTGACATATCCAAAGACAAATAGCGTGTTTTTTTTAGAAATTCACAATGCCAGGTTCTTCCTCCAATCCCCCAACGATTCTTCCTGCTTGTGTAAGAATCACCAGATCTGAACCCCATCAAGCAAGTGTGGGAGAAGCTGGACTAAAGAATTTGGTAAAATTGCCCAACCTGCACAGCAGACCTTTGATCTGATTCTGAACCCAAATATGCTTAAGAATCAATTGTTGTTGGTTTGTTTTTATTAAAACTATTTGATTGAATAAAACCAACAAAAGACAATAGAAATATAAAAGTGTGTAGGTGTTTCCAAGCTTTTTTTCTGGTGGCCAGTGTATGTTTTAAATTAAGCTTTTTAGCTTGGAAACTGGCGTATTCATTCAGTGTTTGCAGATGTGGGTGTGTCTCCTTATTATGTCTATTCAGTGTGACTGATCAGCAGCTTTCATATTATAAATGTCTAATATGGAAGTTTAAGGGCTGGCCAGTATGCCCATACTCTTTTTACTGTGTGCTCATGTGACTTTATAAAATATAATTGTTCGAAAGGTATCTGTTAAATTTATACTTCAATTCAACTGAATTCAATTTAGTTCATCTTTATTTATACAGTGTCAATTCACAACAAAGTGTTAATTTTTGAAGTGTTAATTTATCACAGTTGCTGAGTAATAATGAGTTTATATTTTTTCAACAGGCTTGAAGTCAACCTGATTTTTGAAACATGCCTCCCATCTTTCATTGGCAATTAATATAAGGATTTAATTTCTGTTTCCTGGGCCTTTGGGCTGTGTTTGAACATCAGTAACTGTGAGCTGCTTCCCCTCTAAGCATGTGCTATCTATTTTAAAGAATCTCTCGTATTACTATCATAAAGATAAAGACTCCAGATATTCATGAAACTTTGATACTTTAATGACAATGTCTAAAAAAGTTTACTGCTTGGCTGCAAAGACACCTGCAGAGGAAGGACTTTGACGATGAAAGCTTACTTATGCAGTTTTGTGTCTTAATGTAAATAAATAAATTACTAAAGCAATTGATTACATGGAGCACATATTGATTTGGCAATATAAGGAGGACTTGTTGGCCTGGATGGTGCTGACTGCTGAATGAATTAAGAAGTAGCTAAAATACTAATAAAAACAGTTATGAATTTCCTTTCCTTACAGAGCTGTTTGTTTTTTCTGTTCAGAATAAAGACAACTGATTGGAATATAGGCAGAAAAGTAATGTGGGTTTGGCTGTGTACATTATAACACAATAAAAGTGTAAAACAAAGCAGCATAAAGAAAAGTACAATTGTGTAGAAGCGGTGCAATATTAACTAAGGACAATAAACTGATAATAGTGATAATACGGCAACTGTGACTCAGGAGATAGAGCGAATAGTAAAGCAGGTAATTCACCAACTGCAGGGTCGGCAGTTTAATCCACTCTCCATCTTCCTAAATTGCTCATGCGTACGTGTCCCTCACTGCATTGTAAAAATGTCTGTGAATGGATGACGCTCATGGTTTCTTCAAATAAAAAATGAATAGTCAAATGATGTAGTTCAACTGGATTTTATTCCCAATAGTGGCTTGTTTTCCATATTGTAATTTTTTTAATCCTCACAGGAACATGATGGTAGTAGTAAAAACTAGCACATAAATACGTCAGAGCCAGTCTAGGTAATGGAGCATGTGGATTTTAATTGAAGTTGGTTTTGATGACTCTTTTATTTGGGCTCCCCCATTACAAACACCTAGTAAATACTGTGGAGGGCTGGAGACGGACAGCTTGCTGTAAAAGTAGGTGAAGCTTTTCCTCTTTTAAATATCGAGTTTTGTTGAGAATATTATTTCTTTTTTGTTTGTTTCGTTTCCTCAGTAAACTGCTTCATTAGGAGGTGACCATCTCACACCAGTTTTTTTTATATTCACTTACTGGTTTTAAGAAGGGGGACAGTTTTCACTTTCTACAGTAACCATAGTGTGTACACCGAAAACTGTACTTGTACAGGAAAAAAATGGGGAAACGGTTGCTGTAAATTTACACAGGTAATCAATTTCAAATGTATAGAATAAAATAAGAATACAACTGCAAAACATCAATAAAGTCACAATGATAAGATGAAGCAGATTATTAGTAAAACTCCTCAGCTTCTGTTCTGGCCTCATTCTCATACCTGGACTGCAGCTTTTCTTTCTCCTCCCTCTGTTCTCTCTCATGCTGCTCCAGCAATAAATTCCTTACAAATTATTTACATTAAATGGAATTGCTTCCACTAATAGCCTGTATAGCAAGTTAATAACGCAATGGAAAACTCATTCCACTTAATGGCATTGCACAACCCAAATGAGCATCATGATATCCAAGCTGTATACAGGTTCCTCTGCAGTACCCTCTTCTCTTTGCTGTCTCCCAGTGGCGGAGTGGATCAATGGGACCATATTCATCGAGAGTTTGTGGCTAGGAGCAGAGAAGTGGCTGGTGGTGGCTGTGTTGGCACTGGAGATGATTATGGGAGTTGTTGGAAACAGTCTGGTTCTCCTTGTCAAAGTCAAGGTACAGTAAGTTTGAGTGATCACATCATAGTGTCAAATGTTATTCGTGCCCATACACAAAACAATGAGTTGAAACTAAATGAATTTTGGGGTTTTTAATTTTATGTGCTCTCCATTTTCAGTGCAGGGGTCAGTTTTGCTGTTATTACTGGCTTCCTTTCATGAGTCTCACCATTTCAGATTTAGGTACAGCTCATCCTGACACCAACATAACTGCATTATACACGTTGTGGCTAGTATATGCTTGATCATTTTCTGTGATTATTGCAACATTGTCCGTG
Organism: Channa striata; assembly: GCA_033026295.1. Lineage (NCBI taxonomy): Eukaryota > Metazoa > Chordata > Actinopteri > Anabantiformes > Channidae > Channa > Channa striata. The sequence goes on from CM065189.1 coordinate 4,896,160, forward strand.
TTTGCATGTCATTAATCAACATATCTGATAATGACCCACTGTGTTGTGAAGGTTGCTCCCTCCTCATCATCTCCAGCTCCCTGTTTGCCATGCTGACAGGAGGTCAGAGGTCACCGTGGTGTGAGGTCGTCAGCCTGCTGAAATTTGCCTTCATCTCCTCGTCCATAGGAAGCATAGGTACACACACAGATACACTCAGGAACAGTCCAAAATGCTGAATCCCTTTTTTTGGAAACCTTTGTAGTTAGACTTCACTTACCTTAGCAAACGCTGTAACTTGTTTATTAATATCAAGATTTTTTGGTTTAAATTTTTCTTAAATTTTATTTTCTGAAATTGTATTTAAAATTCACAGTTTGACATTTCAAAGATGAGACGAAGCATGGCTTCCTAACAGTGATTACCGATAACAAAAAAACGATAATAATGTATTTTAATAAATGCTCCAAGTTTAGAGATGACAGCAGTTATGCCCAACAGCAAATAAATTCATAACTACAAAATCAGGAAATAGTGTAATACTTGTTTCCAATTCCTAATGAATTACAGTGGGAACAGTATCCCAATGTTGTAGCTGGTCAGTGTAAAGCTCCTGTAAATTTAATACGTTATATAGTAGAGTAGTAGGGCTCTATAAATGCACCATATGCATCCAAACAGAACAGGTTTGAATGATAGTATCCATGTAAGGGTTGAGTAAATGTAGTGCGGTAAAAAGTTGTTCCCCAGTGAAGTAAAACTATACCTTACAAGGATACTTAATACAGTATTTCAACTGTTTTACTTTCCACCACGCGCTGTGCAGTATTAGCCATGGTATCATAAAGTACTGGTGCTGTGGTAGTCATACTAATGCTGGTACTAAAGTAACAGTTTGAGGGCTTCTTGTCTCCCATCCAGCTGTCCTCTGTGTGCAGCGGCTCACTGGCAGGGCCTCCACAGGACGCTTCCCTTTGTTGTCATGGTGACCGCATGTTCAGCTTTTTGGTTAACTGGGATGGTGTTTGGGATCGTCCCTGTGGTCTACAACTGGATCAGGTACAGTGCCATGCTTGGTGGGCTTTTTATGCTTTCTGTCTTTAATACCCCCCTCGCTCCTCCAGTGACTTGTAAATTGTTCCACTCATTAAGGACGTGTCACCTCCATTATTCAGCTTGAGTGAGATGGTTGTAACACTAAGGAGATGCCAACCTTTCAGTCTGTACAGGATGTCACAGACTCATTCAATCCCAGTAAAATCACAACTCTATTCAGCTTGTGATCTGTGTTTCTGGTTTACCCTCCACATTACTCACATGGTAGTTTACATGAAATTCATCGAGCTGCTGTATCCCTGTAACTAAACAATACTTGATGCAGGGAAAAAAGCTCCTCGCACAACCACTACTACAGCTGTGTGTCAGGACAGACTGAGTAATCACACACACACACACACACACGGATCAACATACTCTGGGTGTTACTGCCCTACTACTATTTGTCACAGGGAAACTAAATTAAAAGCTTTAAAAGTAGAATACTGTAAAAAAGTGTTTCCCAAACCCAATCCTCAAGCCCCCTGTCTCGTAATTTGTCTTTTTCTAGTCTGGCGAGCATCAACAACTCTACAAATATAGTAAAAAAGTATTTTGATCACATTTTATACCATATTATTGCAGAAATAGGAAAAAATTCCCATGGGTTCCCAGTATTCATGCACCACTGTAGTTGCTAACAACCTGAAGTAAGGCTTACAAAGAAGTCGACTGGCACAGCTAATCTAAAATGTTGTTTCCATCATCTCCCTCGTGTCGTCTTTGTCTTCCAGATATGACCCTGCAGAAATGCTGTGTGCTGTCTTCTGGGAGAGCAGCTACTCAGACATGTTGGTCTACATCCTCTGTGCTTTCTTCATCTGTATCTTCCTCCCCTCAATCCTCATCTTCATCTGCTTATTGCTGAGGTCCACACGCTGCTGCACATCCAGTGAAACACTGGAAATAAGGTCATTTCCGCAGACAGAACACAAATACGCAAGTGACCTTTGACAACTCTATAATTTTGGTAGTTGATTTAGTCTAGAACTATGTTGTTCTACTGAATGATATGAAAAAATAATTAATCTAATAATAATAACAATAATCTAATATTGTAAAGCTATTTTAAACTGACATCCTCATCTCCTCAGGGCCCAGAAACCACCAGAACAAATAAACTTCAGCCCACAAAGTTTAGGGTGGGTTCAGAAAATAAGAAAAACGAGCAAAATAACAAACTAAAATAACTACAGCGGGTAGCCTATTCTCACCAAAACCAACATAATAAAAAAATAAAACATACAATAACTTACCTATACTCTACCAGAAAAACAGGAGAAAAGCTAACTCCATCCTTTTCCTGCTGAGCTATGCTGTTATAAAATGTGCAGAATGTGGTTTGAGATTGTGTTGCTGAAAGACTGTCCTAAAAAATACATAATCTGGGTGGTAGCATGTGTCATGGAATATCCCATAGTAATTATACTAGAGATAACCATTGCTGCGCTATGCATTCTGAAGCATTCTCCAGACTTGCAAATGGCAAAAGAGAAAAGCATCTTTCTAAGATAGATAAAGACTGATCACGCGATAAAGAACTTTGCATAGGGGTTGCACACAAATACATTAAGGATTCATGGTTTTGCAAGTCAGTGCTATCAGCTGGAAAAGTCTCTTCCTTTTGTTTGGCACAGTGAATTCAACAAAGTTTTGTGTGTGAACTCTTGAAAAAAGCGTGAAACTAATTAAAAGATTGAATAATGTTAACACATTTACATAAGATTTCTGATGATGAAGTGGATCCGTTTCATTAAATGCCTAAGCAACAGACATCTCTCTCCACTTACTATAGGCAACAGTGGAGCGTTTTTCCTCTGCACTGTTGTCTAAAGCTGCTCAAAGGTTTGTTGGGTTTTCTCTAAATGTCTGTATAATCTTGACTTTATCATGTAAAGTGCTTTGAGATGACTTTGTTGTAAATTGGCCATATAGAATTAAAGTTGAATTGAATTGAACTGAATAGAGAATATGGTGTGTAATGTCCGCCCACACCATCACGAATGCTGGTTTTTTAAATCTGCGCACAGACCACAGGTCAGACGGTTCCTCTCCTCTTTAGCAAGAAGAACACAACATCCCTGATTGCAAAAAGAATTTTAACTGTGGAAAAATGTAAAGCTGTAATGATAACTGTTAGCCAGTAGATTGGAAAAAGGCCCCTGGAATCAGTAAACAGGGAAAACACCTGATACACAGTACATGGGTCTTGTTTTTTTTTCTTGTCTTTTTGGTTTTGTGTCACTGCTCTGTGATCATTGCACACATTGTCTCTTTCCACTGATACGACTACAGATACCTGTACACACTCCAAGCAGGCTGACTGTGCCATCTCCTTTTCCTTTTCTCTCAGTGAGGATGAAGCCGATCTGTCTGCAGTAACTCCTCTGCTGGTGGCCACCTACATGCTCTGCTACACTCCCTTTGCTGTGGCAGAGGTGAAATATGTACCCACACATTGTGCAACAACACAAGCTGCTGTATGTGCTTCTACACACATGGAAAAGCCATAAAGTCACAGCGCACTTCTCCACTCACCTTATTTTTCCTTTCTGTCTCTCCATTGACCAATCAGCTGATTCTGTTGGGTAAACTGGACCTATCACCTGCACCTAATTGGCTAAGGACACTGTCATCAGTGATGTCATACCTGGACTGTGCTGTGAACCCTCTGATCTACTTCTCGCACCAGGACTTCAGAGAGACAGGGCTGGCCCTCCTCTGGACCAATAGGAAGCCACCGTCAGAGCCTGTTCTTACTGCTGTCACTAATCACGAGCTGTGAATGTGCGAGGGCATCGTGTGCTATATTTCAAGAGAAGCCAACAATAGCACAAATAGGTATTTTTTATTGGTACAATAAATAATATCAAGTCATGTCTGTTTTTTTCTTTTTTCTTTCTTTAAGGTAATAAAGATAAATATGCCTTGTGTTAAGTCATCAAGAGGGAGTCAAAGCGTAAAGATCCAGCTGCAAAACTAGATGTTTCTTCACAGGCTGAACTGTTTCTTAATGTTCTTTCATGTTTTTTTCAGTGCAGTGCTTTCTATTATATTGTGTGAGATAACTTTATGTACTGTATGTGTGGAATATTAAAGTCACACCTAAACAGTTTTCATCAGATCTTTAGTAAGAAGCAAGCTGATGAACCACTGGAAAACTAAATGCTGACAATGCATTTTCCTTGAAATTATCACGATTTATTTAGATACTGCACCATTAGGTCAAAGGTCAACGAGTGCAGTTCATCCAGAAGCAGGTAGTAGGTAAAATTACTAACAAAACACTGCACTTACAAGTAAAAGCTAATTAAAATGAACATTAAATACTCAAAGCAGAGATTTGGCCGCGGTAATTATTTTGTTAATGTAATAACACCACAGCTAACGGGATGATTGTGCTGATTCGTGGTCATTTGCTTTAAAAAGAGGAAAAACCAGGGGACACCAACGATCCCTTTTAAACGGAATATGGTCCAGATGTCTGAACACAGACAACATCTCAGTCAACTGTGCTAATCCCAGCTTCTAAATCTATGGAAATGTTCTCCGACTTAAGCTCAGCAGGCTAAGGTTTAGTCCAAAACTTATGTTTTCTGTGCTGCGCTTTTCCCTCGGGGCCTCAGTGTCAGTGTTGTCAGGAAACAGAAGCTGAAGTGGAACTGCAGCACGTCGCACACTTTGGACCAGAAATGTCCGGTGACCCGCTGGAACAGCCAGTACTGAGCGAGCCACTGGTCCAGCAGCTTCAGCAGCACGAACCCCGCACAAGACAGCACCGCCAGCAGCAGATACGTCCGCGTGCGCCCGTCCCCGCGCGCCCGCTGCACGCGACCTCCCCGGTACAGCGCGAGGGCGACGTGACAGCCCAGCGCCGCCTCGAATCCGCGCTCGTGCGCCAGCGTGAGCCCGTAGCTGAGGAGAGATAACAGCTCGAGCGCGGCCGCGTGCCTCGCGCGCCACTTCGCCGGCCCGCCTTCTATAAAACTGATCCACACCGGAACCCAGGCGAAGATGGGTAAGGTGAACCACTGGTCGAGTACGGCGGGGGCGCGCCGCAGCACCGCTAAGCGGGTCCACTGCACGGGTCCGTAAAAGACGGCCATGAGGGCGAACACCTGCCTCAGGTAGCGACCCTGTTCGGTTTCGGTGCCCCTCCGTGCCACAGAAGCCAGTACAGGCCCATGTAGACGTAAGCCACGTTCACCAGACAGTTAAAGGGCATCGCCAGGAAGGCGGGCAGGTCCTCCACTCGACCTCCGCATAATGTTCATAGGACAAGTCCACCGCAACTGAGTCGAACAGGCGGGTGTTCGCCAACGCGACACAAAGGAGGAAAGGCACCGACACGTGAAGCAGAGCGGCCTTCATGACTTGGACCCGGAACCACAGCGAAGAACACGGACGGACTGAAACACGTTCAACTCTTGTTACTCTTCGGACCCCGGGAGCAAAAGTTGTTGACGTTCCGGATTCAAATCACATGGTGTGAAATGGAGCGTTTGGATTGGCTGTCTTGTTGACCTTCCCCTTTCTTCCAATTAGTAGAAAAAACGTATTTGACAATTTCACTCCATTAATTACTTAACACATTGAGCCTTGATTTTCTTTTCAGTTAATTGTTTTTATGATTATTCTTTTGTCAAAGCCAGTGAGATCAATGTTCTTATTGTTTAAGTATTCATTGTATTTATGTAATTATTACAAAATATACAAATTACCAATACAAATAAAATATATGTACGCAGCTTGTTTCCAGAAAAGTTAAGATGTCATAAATTATTCTAAAATCTGTTTTTGATTGGAAATATTACATAGACAGCATATCAAATTTCAAAACTGAAAATTTGGTCATTTGACAAATACTAAATATTTCTTCCTTTTGGAATTGATGCCACCAGTATGTTTTAAAGAACCTTGGGACAGAAGCAATATAAGACTGAACACATTGTTTTGTTCCAACTTCCTTCTGCAAAAGTAGAGTTTCACTTTTTATGTCCACTAGTCTGTATCAATAATGTGACTTTTTATTTGCCAGAAAAGTAAACCAACCGCTCTTTTTATAAAAGGAAGGTACAGAATTGTTTTTTTCAAGATCTTTGACACTGTTTATGTGAATCTCTGACACACTGTTTTATAATTAAATTGCAATCATGTGTTGCAGTGACCATGTGGGGAACATTTCTGTATATTGTAGTATGATCAGTAGCTTGGGGGAGACCCATGTGCAAAATATGATTTCCCCTTAAGCCTCCTTTAGACACTATGCTCCATAAAGACTGCCTGACTGATTTGTGAATAGTAGACTCATTAAGCAGTTCTGGTCTTTTTTTAAACCAGATCTGAGCCATTTTCTGACCTCTAGTTTGTGAGTGCATACGTCTGTCATCATTAGTTCATGTTGGCACCAAGACTTAGTTCAGCGGTGGTAGGCAGCACAGTGGTGGAGTAGCTCGTGCTGCTGGCTCACAGCTTAATGGTCCCCATGGCAGTTCTGTGTGGAGTTCGTGTTCACGTTCTCTCTTTTCTTGTGGGGTTTTCCTCCTTGTACTCTGGTTTCCTCCAAAAGTCAAAAGACATACATGATAGGTAAATGGTCATTCTAAAATGACCATGTGTGTGTAAATGGCTGTTTGTCTATGTGTGTCTCTCTGTGTTGGCCCTGAGATAGACTGGAGACCTGTCAAGGGTGTTTTTCTGCATAATTTATTATTCCATAGTCCTCACACTATGGACTCCCAGCTTGGGATCTGGTTCATGAGGTTTGATCAACTCCAAATCAAAGTACTTGTCATTTTTGCAGTCAAAAGATCAGTTTCTTATCATTAACTACACCAACTGCAAAATGATATGTGAGACAATAAACCAATGTTCTTACACACGTCTTTTGACGCATCCTGTAATAAGCTCGACTCCCACATACTGTACTAACTTGTCTGCTCTGCTCATCAGACGCCTTTCTCACATGTCCCAGTGTCATAAATAAAAATGTCCAGTGTTCAAGTAATATCCTCCTGGAAAGACACAAAATGTCCCTTTGAGGAATAATACCTTCAGAAGTCTGAAAAACAAAACAATGGAGCAAAAACAAAGTGAGAGTCAGAAAATTAGCATGAGGCAGAACTGGTTTTGTCAGTAAAAAATCCCAATGCGGTCTGACCACAGAGCATGAGGTAAACCCGAGACAACAGGAAGAAAACATTAAATACAAAGCCTGGAGAAAAAAAACAAGGTGACGTAAAGTCAGGTGGCAGAGTAACAAAGTGATTAAGAGCAACTGAGCAAGAAACACACACACACAGAAGGAAAGCTGCCGAATGCAGAGGGACGAGTGGTAAGACACTGCATTTTTACCATGAACATTGAGCAAAACAATATGATGATAGAATAAGGTGAAATATAAATCAGGCTCTGCAGGGAGAGTAGAATGTTGTCGCCACAGTTACGACAGATGGGTTATTACACATAATGAATAGAAGTATTCACATACTGTACTGTGGTTTACATAATGTACTGCAGGTAGCTAATTTAATGAATCCACTTTTAGTTATAATAAAGAAATATTTTTTAAAATCATGCATCTTGTCATGAAGGTGGAGCTCCTTTGATATTCTTTACACATTGTAAAAATGCTTTTTATTTAACCATAAAATTGTTTTGAGGTACAGAAATTTAGTAAATGTTCTCAAGTTCATTTCTACTTCTAATTGTAATGCAGAGAGGAGAGATGGATACGCTCCCTGACAAGAACGACCATCACAGCACTCAGCACATGACTGCGTTCAGTGGGAGTGGACAAGAAGACGCGGGTTCACACAAGTTGCGCACAGTCTCTTCAGATTCAGGGGTTGATGTGAACATGGTTATCAACTTTGACGACTCTCTACACAGCACCAAATTGGAAGAAACAAGCAAAGTGAAGGCAAACCATCAAAATGATCTGGCACTGAAGGGCTCCATCTCTAAAACGGACGACACAGACGCTCTAAGGTCTCCTTCCATGTTAAGTCCTCCACCACTACCTCCTAAGCAAAACCGAAAGCCACCTAGAATTGAAAATCTTCAAGCATGGACACAGATTTGAAAGTCTCTAAGAAGAGAATAAACCCATGAGCTTACTGATACGCCAAACGTCTCCTGTACCATGTGGAAACAAAGATGACAATTGGTTATCAGATCTCAGAGGGAAAATACCTGATGCACACAACAGATGCACATTTGAAATTTCACCAAAAGTAGCTACTAAATGTTCGCCACAGCCTTCTCCAAAACCTGCTCATAAACCACCTACAAAACCTCCACGGCTCAATAAACCAAAGAGGGCCGAGGTGGAAGAACAACAACAGAGAGCGAAACCTGAAGTAGGGTGGAGCAAACGAGAAGACAACATGGGAGACAAGAGAAGTGAGGAGACAAAAGACCATACAGAAGAATCTGGAAGGGATCCGGGTGTGGCCAAACCTTCCAGACAGATCTTAGTGGTATTTACAGATATGGAGAAAGGAGAGGAAGATGTAGATCCAAGGAACCCTCTGAATATGATGGAAAATTCATCCTTTGTCCCCCAAGATGTGAAAGTCGCAACTAATAGAACATGTACGTCTGAAGATTTACCAAAATCAGACTTTCCAGCACCGCCTCCAGCAAAACCACCTATCAAACCAGCGCAGCTCCTCAGTGCCATGAATGCTGGGATAGAAGAGGAAAAGGAGAGAAGGAAGCAGGAGGAGGAACAGTGCAGGTACGAAGACACATTGGACAAGGGACGAAAAGAATATGAAGGAGACGTCAGTGAAGACTCCAGGGATGCTACGTTGACCAGTCCAGTCTTGACAAAAATGTCTTCCCAGATTGAAGAACTGTCAAGAGGTGGTCAAAGATTAAGCCTCATGCCTCAATGTAGTAACAGCCCAAAGCCAGTAAACACAGCTGAGAACCAAAGTCGTTGTCTTCAGTCTCAGCCCCCAGGGACACAACACTCAAACAAAGCAAATGGACAGTTCAACCTGGTTCCTTTTCCAGAAGAGGTTCCTCATCAGGTCAGCCCTACAGAGACAGACTCAAATGTGGTGACACTCAAATGGACAGAAAACAAAGACATCCAAATTTCCAGACAAGTAATTTCTAAAGTGTCATCTGGATGTCAAATGGATAAAGACGTGTTTAGGACAGAACCGGATCCATGTCAGCTGACGCTTAAGAGATGCGAAAACACACAGGAAATTGGTGAGACAGTCCTGGATGGAGACCTGAAGCAAACAAACCAAAAGCCCAATGCTAGAATGAAGTTAAGAAATCTTGCCAGGAAAGTGATGTGCAAAATGAAAGAGGGGAGAGAAGAGAAGAGAAGAATGAAAGCACGAATATTGGGAAGGATTGATAATGAACAGGTAAGCTTCACACACACAACATCACATTAAAAACATGGATTAGTTCATGGGAAGTCAGCAAATCTGGGCTTTAGGTTCTCGCAGTTTGTGTCCATACAGACTGTCCTCACTGTGCATGTGCCAGACAAGTAAAGCTGCCACTCAGGTCATACATCAAAGGTGTGTGTTTCTGACCCTGCTTGTGAAATGTTCTCACACACTTACTTCTGATCATTTTTTATGTGGTTTAGTCAAATACAACAAAAGGATCAGCTCTTCCTCTTGCTGTTGCTTCTGTCCATACTTTCTATCATGTTTTGTGTATGAATTATCATATAGGACCACACGAGGTGTCCGCGTGATATGTCCAAATGTAAGCAGAAAGCTTGGATTCAGCTATAAACCTACTGTTTGCTAAAATTGCCAAAATAAATTCCTCCTTACATCTTTACATAAAAGTGACGGTGAAGCCATGAAACAGAACAGTTAAATGTAAATCTTTTCTCAAAAATAAAATAATGCGTTTAATGTCAAGGATGCCAGGAAGGAAGACGAGATGAAGGAGGAGGATGAGGAGGAGCGAGGAAGGGATGAAGATGGTGTGACAGAGCCGCTGGACAGAATCAAAAAATATGAGACAACATCTGGAAGGTGAACACAAACTCTGACCTCACCTTGACTTTTACCCTTATGAAAATGTCTAAAACAGTTGTGTTGGACAGGTGTGCAACCAAGCTGAGACTTTCCAGATACAGTAAGGTGTTTAAAGCTGAATAAAAGCCATCAGAGGATACAAGTGAAAGATTGGATGGGGCTAGAACCTGCTTCCTGTTGTGTGTGTGCTGAGTTCTGCTTGGTGTTATAATCTCATAATCAATGTGAGCAGGAGGGAGGCAGAGGTGGAATTTTATGGATGTGGACTCCTTCTGACTAATGCAAATGCAAATGCAACGCAGAGTGTCAACAATTGAGGAATTGATGATGGAACTTTTGTAGGTGCCCCACTTTGTGCAGCAGCTGTCACAATTTTAGATTTGGACCCAGATACAGACCACGTGGAGCAGTTCAGTATGAAAAACTGGGGTTAATTTTTAAGACCATTGAGCAGTAATCCCAGACATGAATAGAGACAAGAAACTTTAGCAAAAGGCAAGATAAATATGTTTACTCTGAGGTCACATTAGCATAGACAGTCTTATCATCATTCTTGGTCTTGCAGACACACACGTTTGTGTTTCTATACTTGTGAGGACATTAATTGACATTATACAGTCTCTAGCCCTTAACCATAACCATCACAACTGAATGCCTAACCCTAACCAAAACCTCATTTTAACCCTGACCCTAAAACACAGTCTTGACCCTCAAAAATTGTGAGGACTGACCAAAATCCTGACTTTACAAAAATGTCCACATTAAAAATACTTTAGTCCTCACTGACTATGCCGTACAGTCACACACACATGTAATTGCATCACTTTTGGGATGCTGGTGGACACTGGTTCTCGGATCATTGGTGTAGTTTTGACACACTTGATTAATTTTGCAGTGAATTAAGATATAGTTAAACCTCTTGAATAAAACATTGAGTAACAGTGACTTACACTGTGGACACAACTAGCAGCTCTGATTTATAGTTATGCACAGTCATTTTCCTTCATTTTCATTAATTGGATCTGCAGTGATAGTCCCTGCTAAGTCAGCCAGAAATCTGGGGGTCATCACTGACGACCAACTGAGCTTCACGGAACACATCACGTCAGTCTCTAGGTCGTATAGATTTGCTCTCCACACGATCAGAAAGCTCAGACCCAACCTCTCTGAGTACATGACTCAACTCATTATGCAGCCATTGATCATATCTCGTCTTAATTACTGCAACGCACTTGATGGGGTTACTGGCATGCATGACCAAACCCCTGCAGATGTTCCAAAATGTGGCAGCACACCTCATCTTTAACCAGCCAAAAAGGATTCACGTCACTCGGCTCTTCAGATCTCTGCACTGGCTTTAAGTTCAAAGCTCTGTCTCCTGCCCACAGAGTGGTCAACTCTACAGCTCCGGGTTACTTAAACTCATTCAGGTCTACAATCCCTCCCATCCGCCGCGTTCGGCCAGCAAACGACGTCTGGTGGTCCCAGAACCACACAGAAGACACCAAGGAAAACTCTTCAGCTCAGTGATCCACCAATAATGGTGGAATGAGCTGCCAATCTCAGCGACCTCACTTTCAATATTTAAAACTGCCTAAAACAGAACACTTCCGTATCTTCCTTTAAAAAAAAAAACTGCTTTTTCTTTTCTTTTTCCTGTACTTGCATCTCATGAAACCGTAAAACTTCTTTCATAACAATTTACTTCAATGTTTTTCTCCTTAACTTTGATTTTAATGCTTGCCGGTTCCTCACTTGTAAGTCGCTTTGGATAAAAGCGTCTGACAAATGACTATATGTAAATGTAAAATTTTCCAAATAAATCATATTTTCTACAATCCCAATACAGAGTTTTCTAGCTAAGCTGACATCCCACCTCTCTGTGGGTCTCCCACATATAGAACAGGTCTCCCTGATGTCTCCAAATTAAATGGAATTTCCTATTTCCTCTCTCATAGCCCATGAATGTATTATTAGAACTGGAAACTGGATCGAAACGTGACGCTGACCCTCTCAAGTTGCTCAGTGGTTCTTACGCTGGGTAAAAAAATATCCACATTTTCCCATATTGTCACCTTTAAAATGACCCAGATAATCCTACTGTTTCCAAAGTGTTTGTGTGAACTACAGACTTCCACTTACATTGTCGACTGGTTAATGGGGATAAGTCAATCAAACCTTTCTGTGTGGATGTAAGGTAAAAGGTAGGGCACTAACATTAGCCGTTAACGTAAAGCGTCTCTTCCCATCCGTGTGGGCGTTCCCATGAGGGTGTGATGTTGGGGATTGGTTTGTTGTTTTAGTAAAAGCATTTTGAAAATGCTGAATGGTCTGCACCTGTGCAGTGCTGTTCTCCTGACCCAGTACCCGGTACAGCTTACAAAGCATTGGGCTGTTTTTCAACTCATATGTGTATGAATGATGGGTAGTAGTATCAACGTTATCTCCTACAAAGTCTCATATTCCACTTTGTAGCATAAAAGTCGATTTTTGTGAAAATATGTTTGACTTTGCTTTACTTTTACCTCATGTGGCACTGAGTTGAAACTGGAACCCTCTTGAAGGAATTCTATGAAAAGCAAAAACCTGTCAATGTGTGACTGTGAAGAATCACTGACTTTCCTTTTCTCTCAGTCTCTTCGGGTCCTTTAAAGTGTACTGACCAGTGAAGCTGGTGGCTGAACTCCTGTCAGGTGATGAGTGGTCACAGTTCCTCCACGCCGAGCAGAGCGCCACGGGAGACTCACCTGCAGACCGGACACAGGCAGAGGACAGAGCCCGGCACAGTGTGAATGTGCAGTTTAGCTCCAGTGCTGAGTCGGATTTATGTACAGATGTGTCCAAAGGCAGCCCTGCTGAGCCAGAGGGGGAAAATACCTATGAGAGTATTGACCTGTCAAATGTGAAAGCACTGCTGCACCACAGATATTAGTGGAGAGTGACACTGATCTGATGGGTGAGTATCAGGGAAGTGAATAATTTTTTATTCTCAACTCTACTTTGATTCCAGCTGCTGGCTGTGACAGTTGTGCTTTTAAAGGCCTGTCGAGAGACGCTAAAACTGGTTGTGCTTGATCGCCTCAAAATTCTTTTAATTTCCTGTTCATGTTTGTGTGGTTAAATGGCAAAAGCAGGGTAGCTCACTACATTTACATCGCATTAAAAGGCCAGTATAAACATAAGAAACGGTTATAGCAAGATAACGTTGTGCACATGCAACTGAAACTTGCCTAATCGAATGTTTGGCTAATGCTGTGGTAAAAACATATGTCCATATTTGACAAGATTCAGTGTCTTACGTCCCAGCCTTTCATCTTAGTGGTTTGAGAGGGGAACAGGAAGAAAATCTTTGAAATGTCACATGTATTTTTGTAAAAAACTTCCTGATATCAAACCTGGTTTTGATACAGTAGCAGGGAGTTTTTCAGTGATCACTGAGAATTAAAGGACTTCATCAGTTTGTAATGAATCACAGGTCAAATTATCAGGACTCTTATTTTGAAATGGCAAAAAGAGTCAAGAATTGTCTTTCAACAACATAATATTTATTACACTATTAGCTTGTACAAATTTACAAATGCAATATGATTTTCATTATTTTATTGTACATTTTTAATTTATGCCCCTTAGCCATTTTTATTTCTGATGATAAAAGAACATTTGTACCAGCTGAATGTGGATTAATATCATGTAAGGGTTAAGGTTAAGTTAACTTGCGTTACTTGCATGCTTTGCTGCTCATGTAAAGATAGCTCACCCTATCATAAGCAGGGTTGGAGAATGTTACTTTTAAAAGTAACTAATTACATTGCAAAGTTATTGGTTATTAAAATGCCTCTCTGCTTATATTTTCATAATTTTATGTTGATGTATTGTTTGCAGTCCACATGGAGCCTGGGTATCTAAGATGGTAGAGCATCAAACCTTTAATCTGAGGGTCTGGGGTTCAAATCCCTGTTCAGTTGGTAGCAATGTTTGATTTTTTGACATTATACAGAATGAGCTACCAGAGTCTTTTTCTACACGTCATCTGTGTGACAACCCTGAATTGTAAGTTGGACAACATTTCATTGTGAAGAGCACAAGAGATGCCATTTGGAGGAAAGGCGAGCTGTGGAAGTTCCTCATTGGGCAATTAACAACTTTTTTCACTGTTCCATTTATTCTGTGCTGTATTTGTCAGTACAGACTAATGTTCCAGTTAGTGGGAAAAGTTTTGACTTGCTGAGTATTTACTAGGAAATACCTTTGTGAATTTAAATAATTCTGACGTGAGAGATAACACTCTAAATTAATCTGGTTTAATCTTAGAGGGCCATGATGATCCCCCTCTGAATTAGAACATTATGGTAAATGGTATGCACTTAAATAACTCTTTTCTACCTGTTGGTACTCAAGGCACTTTACACTGCTTCTTATCTACCCATTCACACACACATTCATGTACCAATGGGGGAGCTGCTATGCAGCTGGCAGACGCTCACCAGGAGCAACTAAGCGGGGTTCAGTGTCTTGCTCAAGGACACTTCGACATGTGACCAGAGGAGCCGGGGATCGAACCAACAACTGTAGGATTGTATTTCTGTGGTCTTTTATGTATGACATCATTAAATTATTCTTCCTAACAGGCCCTGGAATCAAGGCCATTTACGACACAGTGGAGTTTATCCAGCCTGTGCAGCCCGCAAATCCATACTTTAACTTCGATGACATTAAGGTTGGTGAGGGGTTCCCAACAATGTGACAGCTTCACGACATACGCTCTCTACTGAGAGGCTTTGTCAGCAAATTGTAAAACTGTTAAACTTTCTAATAGTGTGTCTCTGCTAGTCTCAGGCAGTTCTGGACAGTTCAGTTCAGAAGTATCGCATCAAGCTGAGCAAGAAGAGAAAACAAAAAGTACGCAAGAAGTGTTGGACCAGAAGCCATGGTCAGTGAGGTGTCTCTGTAACGTCCAAAATAGAAATTATCCTAATTTATTTCTACATGCAAAAATGGTGTGTTACCCAGGAGAATGACATGAGGCTTGTTTGAAGCAGGGACCCTCAGCGACTCTTCGTCCCCTACCTCTTCACAACTGCTCCCCGCCTCAGTCTTCTACACAGTCCCAGCTGCAGCTTCAGGAGCAGAGAAGGAGCAGCAGGCCTCCACAGTCAAAGTTAGTAGAGGGATTTCATCTATTCTATTCTTTGAAGAATCCTCTTCAAACATGTAATATTGTGGTCTTCTCTCTGTCTCTCATTCTCTCTCTTGTCCTTCTGTGTCAGTCTGGAGGACACAGTCCAAGAATTGTAACAAAGATTAAGGCGGCTCTGAAGGAGAAAACTACGATGAAAGCAGCACAGCCCAAGGAGGACAGAGGAAAGTAAAGGACACTGCGTGTTAATATAATTGATTATTGTGTTTTTGGTTTGTTGATGACAGGAAATCACACACCTTGAGGAACTATTTTCAATATTGGCACAAACTCATGAATCATAGATACTAATTTACTGTAATTTTGTTGATTTTGAATCTGGAATCCTGAAAGTTGGTGCACTTACACACTCTTTATAATAAGTGTGCATACCACCTCAGACATGTCTGACCCTAGAAACTATCGGTGTTAATTCTGATTAGTACTCTGCAGTCAAAAACTACATCCTGGAAATCCCAGGTGCTATACACCTGTTCACTTTAGTTAGTGGACAGCAGAGGGCCCTGCTGCTTCACCAAACACTCAGCTGACAGCTGGGACCTTGTGTTACACAAGGGTTGGAGTTGCACTGGTAAGAAAATG
Organism: Channa striata; assembly: GCA_033026295.1. NCBI lineage: Eukaryota > Metazoa > Chordata > Actinopteri > Anabantiformes > Channidae > Channa > Channa striata. The sequence goes on from CM065189.1 coordinate 4,912,036, forward strand.
ATGGGCAGGTAACAGCTCTAATGAGACACAAAGACAGTGAAGGACAGAGCTGCTTTACTTCTCTTGAAAGATCAAACATCAAATGCCTGTGTGTTACCTAAAGTTTGAGTGTTTGGTCTCAAAGCAAAAATCATTAGAAACAGAAAGACTCAGTTTATATTATTTTTATTATTAAGCTTCCAAAATATTATTTGCTTATAATGCTGTACACATTTGAAGAGGTTTCGCTTAATGTTTGAGAAAGCAGAGGATTATCTGGTAAAGGCAATTAAAGCGCTGACCAACTGATTACAGATTACAGTACATACTAATTAAAAAATGTCGCTTTGTGCAGCCAGTTACACAGATTCACATAGAAGATGAACATCTACATCAACAACTTTATCTACATCTGTCAAGTTTAAGGGGTGCTACATTTTTCTGTGTAACACACTCAACCCCGAGTTAATAGGAGAAAAGAGAGACAGCTCTCTCTCAACAAGGCCACCGCAGTTAAATAAGAGTGCATCCACGCTGACACCGGACATACACAATGCTGATCACATCAATGTTCTAAAGCCACAGGAAAACCAAATTCTGTTCCTCTAGGGTCCTCAGCTAAAGCTCCCAGCACACATTCACATTGGCTGAATTTACAGAGGAAAGCAAAACTAACAATGTGACTGTACTTTTAAAAGTCTGTCTGTGTATGAGCAGAGGCTCTTCCCATGGTGCGTCTTTCACGCTTAAACCGCTACCAGCAACGTCGACTGTACAGCTTCTGCTTATGTTCACAGCTTCTATCTTCTCTTGGTTCCTCCAAAACCTGCCGTAAACAATAAAAAGTTACAAGAATAAGAAGAAACTCATTACAACAACTTATTATTGGACATGACCTGATCCACCTTTTTTTCTTTATTGCATTGAGACACCGGCAGGTATGAAATTAACTTTAGTACTTTGCAATAGACAGATGGACATGGTCTTAAGACTTAAGGGCAACTGTAGCTCGGTAGGTGAGGCCACAAGGTCAGATCCCTGGTGCCTCCTCACTAAGTGTTGAAATGTCCTTGGGCAAGATGCTGCACCCAAGTTGCTCCCACTGGGTCAGACGAGCACCTTGTATGAAACTGTGTGCTGGACCAGGGAGGGTTGGGTGGTGGGCGGAAGTAGCAGTTAGCTAATGAGTGTGAGCTGCTGTCAGACCACTAGAACTTGCTCAGCTTTGATTTGCAAAGATTTGTAGCAAACTGAGCTAAGTTGTTAGTTTACAGTAGCCCACATACAGTCAGCTTATGTTTTATAATTAACCATCTGCCAACGAGCTTGTTGTGATTAACGTCACAGTGGATGAGAGAACACGGCTAGGTCTGATATTATGGTTATGAGAGTTGTACTTGTTTATCAGCACTGACAAAATATTTAGATATTTAAATATTCTTATTTATTGTGCAATAAACCGGATGTTGCAATACTCATCTGTTACATTTTCCAATGTAAATATGTATATATTTAGTTTTTACCCTTAAATTTTAAATGCCTTTTCTGTAACTATAATGCACATTGTTCTGTGCAGATTCTGTGTCCTTGTCTATGGCTGCTAAAGCACAAGAATTTCCCCACTGTGGGATTATTAAAGTTCTATTCTATTCTATTCTATTCTATATATATTTATATTTAAATATTATTATATATTGGCTTTTTAGTAGCTTGAATGCACTGATTTGTGTACAGTAACAGTACAGTAAGTGTAGCGATTTACAGTTAGTTAAGTCTTACGTAACCTGGGCTCTGTCTGTCCTTCATTCTGTCACCACAGAGCTGAAAGCAGGAAGGACAGAAGGAGGACAGGTATGAGCGCAGACATCAGTGTAATTAAAAAGTTACCAACGAACCTGAAGCTGTGCGTGTCCCCGAGGAGGAGGACCCAGTAGCAGGATGAGTTCTGCTGTTAGTGTGAGTGGAGAAGTTGTGGGTGTACGGCTGGTTTCTGCAAAACAAACGCAACAATATTTTCTGAACCAACAGGCTCTGTGTCAGACACAAGAGGAAGAACCTTCTCCATCTCCATTTCTTAACTTACCTCTGACGACCAAACAGATAACCCAGCAGCCCTCCTGTTCCCATTCCTGTCCAGAATCCTCCACCTGTGCCGGGAGCAGCCCGGCCACCTGGGTATTGCTGTCCATGGTGCTGTCCATGAGTGTAGTCACTATGGAAACCGTAGCCTGGGTTGGCACCAGAATAGCCTGAACATAAAAACAGAAAGAGATTTCTGCAACGTACAAGTTGGGCACTGAGAGAAAACACTGAATGTGCAGTAAAAACCAGACCTGTAAAGTCAGGCTTGAATCCTGGGGGTGGTGGCCCTGTGGTGTAGCCCTGGTGCTGATCTCTAGGGTATCCAGCCTGTCCTCCATTCTGCCCCCACTGGGTCATGTTCCCACTGAGGAAAACCTTGTAGACACCGTAGGCTATGAGCAGAAGCACACCAACCACCAACAGCCCTCCTGAGTCCTCACTGGGACTGGGGTACGAACTCTGATGGCTCTGCTGCTGCTGATGTCGGTTTCCAGAAAAACCACTGAAAAAACTGGATGCAAAGCCCCCAAGACCTGAAACAAACAGAAAAGAATGCTTTGTAGACATCTCATCCACATGAGGTCAAAGTCTTGTTAGTTTCAAAACTCCATTCTCCCACCTCCAAATTCCTTGAAACCACTTTGGGAGCCCCAGCTGCCTTGGGTCCTCTTCCGGCCCTCTTCAGTCAGTTCCAAAGTGAACTCCAGCCCACAGGAGCCCTTCAGTATGTAGGCATCCCCTGGGTGGCTGTAGCCCTCACAGCTCACCTCGATACGACCAAAGCGGTATGTATTGTCCATATCAGTCTTACACTCCCACTGAGGAGAAGGGAGGATTATTATAACCACAGTCTGCATCATTGAAATTCTTATTTTGATCTTCAGACACATACGTTGATTGCATTATTCAACTCCTGATCTCTCCTGTGTTTTATTGTTGACAGATATGAGTTGTGTTAAAATATAAAACTGTTAACAGCCATGACTCATGTAATAAGTCCTGCTTAGTTGGTGACCTCGCTAGTGTGACTGATTGATGCAGCAAGGACAACATCCTTCACTGCGTATCTCTACAGCTTCCTGACCAAGCCAGCAACCAACCCAACAAATGGTGCTCAGACTTATAGCCGACTTCCATTTATTTGGGTGAATTACTTAATAAAAAAAATCTGCAAATGAGTCAGCAGTTGTATCACATCCGTCCGTCCTCACCTGTACGTCTACTCCATCCCAGCCTTTGTTCTGACACTGGACCACCTCGGGGATGAAGGCCTGGCAGCCTGCTGAGCCTCCAACACACTGGAGCTGAGGAATGGGGTTGGACCGCCTCGCTGCGGTGTAGCGACCCTTATACAGAGTCAGTACCTGGACGTCCCGTAGCAGCACGCTGCCTGCAGGGGGGAGGTCAGGAAGAGACAGCTTAATCCATTTGCAGCAGTTTTTTTAAAAGTAGTTACACTGTTTTTTTCACCCTAATAAATTAAAAGAACTAAAAACTAATTGTGTCACGCTGAAGCAGGAATGTCAATAATCTGAGAACCCAAAAGGTGTATTTATTAACAATTTATAGCTGAATTATAAAGCATGAGTAAATAGAGTAACGTTTTTATTACCAAAGCCTATCTATGTTTTTTTTTTTATAACTGCTGCTATAAAGATTTTACCTTTAAAAATAGCTGGTATATAAGTGACTGCAGCGTAGCGGGATGCTAACGCTGCTAATAAAACGGAAGCTTCCCCGCTTTTAGGGCAAAACACTGACACGGAAGTGAAGCTGAACGTACCGTCATCCCAACTTTGGACGAATCCCACTAACAGAAAGTGGAGCACAGCTGTAACGAAGAGCGTCATTTTCCTTCCCTGCATCAACCAGAAGCTCCGACAGTCGTTGTTTCTTCCAACTCGTTCAAGTTGTCACGGAACAGGAAGCGTCACTGGGGAACTCTCAGAGGACCGCTACGACGTGCGGTCACGTGTGCGGAAGTAGTGGTTAGCTAATGTCTAGAGCTGAGAGCAAGAGCAGCTGGAGCTCTCGAGTTTTAGCTATTAAAGTATAAAATTATTCACAATTTATAATAGTTTTAAAAGTCATAATTCAACGATTACTGTATAAATGTGTTAACAAATATATTGAGACTGCAAATACAACCTCTTCTGGTGACCTGAGCCAACCCCTTAGACGTCGTAGCGGTCCTTAGAGAGATCCCTGTCAACACCAGAGGACAACTTCCCTAGTGCGTCTCATTTATTTTTCTGACACCAACCAGTGAGCAACGTGCACGACACTTCGATTAAGAGTTAGTTCTAATTCGTGATCCAATTAGACCGTGTATTTGTGGATGATGACATCCATCCATCCATCCAGTATCTGTGCATGATGATGAAATGTATGTGTAAGGCTGTATCAACCACTGAGTTTATTTTTAAACTTATAAAATCCGAATGATACTGTACTATATAGACTACTAGGTGCAATGCCCCATTTGATAAATATGATGCAACAAATTCATGGTAACATGCTGATCAGGATATAATGACCCTTTTAATTCACAAGATTTTTAGTTTTTTTAGAAAGTGGTTTGAAGATTGATTTGAACCAAATCTAAATGCACCCATCTTGATTCTTCTAATAGTCAGCTCTTATTTTGACAAAAAGAAAAAGAAATAGTTGGAACTGCGATCGAATCGAATGCCTTTGTCATATAGACTTTATATGACAAAGGCATTCGATTCGGTGCCTTTGGTGCTTGGTTCCCACTTTAAGCAGAAGTTCTGAAATGATGTTGGTGCTGAGGTGACGTTTTCTCTGATGGATGTACAAGAGACTTTTCATTATCACTGAATAGGTTTTATCTCGTAAAAAGCTTCAAATGCTTAATTATGCCGTCCAGTCAGTACTGCACTTAATATGATGGATGTGTTCAGTTTTTCAAGTCTGTGCTAAAGCAACACGTTTTTTTCTTGACCTATCCTTGCCCCCATCACATCCATCACCAGGTCTTTAGGAAAGGGTGAATTCATGAGCTGTAGTAAGAGGTGGAAGAAAACCATCAGTGTTTAATAACCTGCAAATGTCTTTGTACAATTATCATTATAATCAACATTAATCTTATTGTTTCCTGTAAGAGCAACAAAAAGAGAACACAATGATTATAGTAAAAATCTGGTATTTTATTTCCTCAATCCCCCACTGTTCAGCCCATATTAAATCTCTGTTATAAGTTAGATATTTACATCATTCAAGGCCCTTCACAAAATGCATCATGATTATTAGAAAGAAATATATTTACATTGTACAAAACATTGCATACATGATGATCTGTACACCAAACCCTTCTGCCCTTGACAAAAAAGTTAAATAAAGCTGTCACATATTCTTCATGTGTTGGTTTTCCCACCGTAAGCTAGATCATCCCCCCACTCCAACAACCCCGTGTTGTTTTTTTTCTTTTCAGACAGGGAGCCACAAAGTCACAGTCAACTGGTCAGCTACTCAATTACTCAAAACTGTCAGTAAGGCAGGCTTCTGTCAGTCATATCCTACTACCCTTAACAAGTTTAAACTGCTCTAAAGCATCTCAGCCGATAAAAAAATAATAATTCAAGCCCACAGAAATCAACAGAAAAACATAAAGCAACCAAACAAAGTAAACTAAAATTCTGAGAGTGAGTTCCTTTTACTCATGCTAGTGTGCATTGGAAAGCACATTCTAGAAGGGATGGAGTAATGCTGGTTTTTAGGCATGGTACTGTGTGGAAAATTGTTTGGCTTAGTCACACAACTGTAATAAGTCCAGGATAACAAGTGGCGCTTAAAAAAAACAAAATTCAAACACTCTGAAGTGCAAATGTAAAGTAAAAGAAACACAATTCATTACATCAGAGTACTTTTGAGCCTGTTCAGCAGGAGAAGCTTTACTGACATGACATCCTCGCCCTCTCCTGTCTGCTTTGGCTCCAGCGGAATAAGTGTCGCCATGTTAGTTTGTCACGGAAAAACAAGCCAATGTGACACCCTCAAGTCTACACCTCCAAAAAGCCACAGTTTTAATAAGTACAGACATGATTCCTCTATTACCACAAATTTGGCTAACCTGAGTGTTCTCTCTATCTCTCTCTCTCTGACATCCTCTTTTATCTCACTATCACACCTGAAAGCTTTATGCCAGTCAGTGTGTGTACAAACACACCACCTGGTTAAACACACCCATGATGCTACTGGATCCTCCCTTGATAAAAAAGGTCTTTGGTAAGTGAGCTAACCAGTTTGACTAAAGAGGTCCAATGAGAGTGCGAGTGTTCATGTCATTAATCATTGTAGTGGTTTAGAAAAGACCTGAACAGAAGAGACAGAGACACACTGTGTAAAACAACCTTCATAAAAGGACAGAGCCAGAATTGACCACGTTTCCAGTTCAATGTTTGTCATTCTGAGGACCAGCAGCTTCAGCTCCCACACAAACCTTCTCCTGCTATTTGGAGTGTCTGTGTCTGTTATTAGTGGCTTGTCAGCAACTTTTAATCTGACCATGACCATCATGTTGGGAGGTATTCTGACACCGACTGGCTCATTATAACATGTTTTTCTTAACCAAAAAAAAAAAAAAAAAAAAAAAAAGGGACATTTTTAGCTTGCAGCATGGATGTGTTTCTTGGGGTGTGTTCTTCAGCTTGTAATGTTGTTCTGGTTTGTGTGACTTGTCCAGTCTTTATACAGCCATTATGTTGTTCATCTCCCATTTCTGGGTAGTTTTATTTTTGTCACAGTCTGATATGAACACTTTGTGCAGCAGGTCAGACCGGTCCAGACACTTCCCTAGTAGGACAATACAAACACAATATTACTGATGGTGATTTAACTGATGCCCTCAACAAAAAAAAATAAATGTTGAGCTTTGCTGCACATTCACCTTGAATACAATGTTAGCCTTTGAGTTCATGGACCAATATAGATCTATTTAAAGCCTACCCTCTCCGTCTCCCTCTCTGTCCCTGTCCTCAGGTGTCCCCGGGTTTGAAGCGGTGTGTCCTACCAACCTGCCAAATGTTTTCCACTCACCCCAACTGGTCAGGGCAGATGTCCGCCCACCCTGAGCCTGGTTCTGCTGGAGGTTTCTTCCGTTAAAGGGAGTTTTTCCTCTCCACTGTTGCCTATAGCTGCTCAAGGGGGATTTGTTGGGTTTTCTCTAAATGTCGGTATAGTCTTGACTTTATTATGTAAAGTGCGTTGAGATGACTTTGTTGTAAATTGGTGCTATATAACAGAAGTTGTGTGAAAAAATTAATTGAAGCCCCTTTGAGACATTTTGAGTTTAACTAATTTGATATTAATGCATGTCTGAAAGAACTTTGAGGCTTTAGTATTCCTCAGTAGTTACATATCAAATTTGGAGGGTGAGCTCGTGCTAGGGAGCTAGGCTAGGTTGGGTTGGGTTCGATAAATTGAGAGCTATAGTTAGTGACAATTGTTCACATCAATAAATCCTAAAGGTCCTCACACATACCTTTAACATTTATGTTGACATTTGTGTTCTTGTGTTCTATAAGTACTTGGTACTATTTGCTATGATAACACAGGCTGATTGTTTGGGCTCCGGGCAAAATTATTCTTATTCCCCTCACACGCTGATTACTCTCTGTTGTCAATGGCTATTTGTCGAAGTCTGTGGGAAACAATTTGGAAGGGTCCAGAGAAAGTCTCTGGAAAGCTCTAGTTTTGGGAAAGTCTCACGACAGAGTAGAGAGACACTGGATTTGGTTTTTGTGCGATTTCTTCAGCTACATCGTCATTACTACAGTACAGGTACAGTAAGGTACAACTGAAGATGCAAAAAAGGATAATAGTCTTCTAAAGGACTAAAGAGCTCCACACAGCTGCTGCATGCTCTGCCTACAGCTTAGAAGACATGGGGTTTTCACCGTCAGCAAATTCCTAATCATCATCAATCATCAGAGCTTCCTAATCCTCCTCCCAGTCTTAAAATGTTGACACATGAACGAAAAAAATTGAAGATAAACCGATAGTTACCTGTTGAAACATGAGTGAATCGATGGAGATCCTGAAGAGAGAGAGAGAAAACGATGTAGGTATGTGACTTCTTGTTCACTCCAAATAAGTTAATAAAAGCCTGTCTTTTTCTAATCAAAGTGCTCCCTGTTTACACATACTAGTGAGTAGTGAAATATTAAAAAAAAAAAAAGAAAGTGTGTGTACATGTCTCACCTTGAAGTACTTCCATTCAGTGTATTGGTTCTGTTCACAATGTGTGATGATGACAGCTGAATTGTCAGTTCCTCTGGTCAGGCACTGGTCATACTGCATCAGCTGATTTGCTTCATTGATGCGAAACAACTACAGTCACAGTCACACACACACACACACACACACACACGGTTTACACCTATTTGGTTTGCCCACTGATGCACAACAATAGCTGGATGTCATTTTATTACCTGGTTTCCCCCCATCCTATGGCACGGTCCTGTTTCCACATTTCCTCCATTGGTGTGTCCCATACTATCAATACAGTAATTTGTCTCAAAGCCCCGAATCTACACACAGAATGGAAACACACACACACACACACACACACACACACACAGCACGTTTCACTACATGATTCAAAAAATGATGTCCAGCAACAACGACAGAGTGTGTGTGTGTGTTGTTACCTCTCCCCAATCTACATTTTTAGGGGGCAGGGGGTAGTGCAGTGGAATGTCATACGCTATTTCCTCCATGAACCATTTGAAGCTCTTGCATCTGTGATCCTCCCTGACAAAAGGTTGAGCCAACAAACAGTACATCATTACATTTTTAATAAGGTTATGATAGTGTGCCCAAAGTAAGACTTAATGTTGAAGACTTTTTTTGTTTAAATATGAGAGAAAAAAATAAAATCTTATCATTTTTGTAATCATAAGTGTTGAAATCTACCATAAAGTGACACAAACAAGAAATTTAGAAGTGGCGGTTTGGACGACATAATAACCCATTTTAAGAGCTCACGTTTAGATATTCACATGTTCCATTTCTTAACAGTGAACCTACAATACTTCTTTTGTAGTAATAAAACATTTCCTATAAGATAGACACCAAGGTTCATTCTGTGTCAGTCACACTAAGTACAATATATCTAATACACATTTGGCTGCCGTTTGTGACGCTACACAAACGGCATTATTATTGCTTATTATTTAAGTTGTTTATAATAGGCAGTCTGAAGGCATCCACCTAAATGAAACTTCCCCGTAAAGGGAGTCAAACTTAAAACTAAATCTAACATAATGGCGATGCACGTTTAGCTGGTACAAATATTCTTTTTAATCATCAGAAATAACAAAAACGGTCAAGGAAAAAATGTAATAGTGCAAACGATTGCATCCTCCTTGATAAATTAAATTAAAATTTACTTTAATGTGTGATGAAGAAACATTTGTATTAGTTAATTGTGCCTCAAATATGTTGATAAGAAATATTTGTTTTACAATTGATTTCCATTACAAAATAAGGGGATGCAAACTTAGGCACCCAACTGTATATACCGCAGAGAACCCAGTGTTCTCCAAGCGACATCTACCTGGGGGAAATTATGTGGAAATTCTATTCTGAGGTTCTGACACAGACTGACGGGGTTGGGTCATCAACTTTCTAAACCACCAATTTAAGACTTTCCTGACAGTTTTGTCTCTCCATTTTCATCTCAAGTCTGGATAAAAGTCAAAGAATGGGAAGAAATTAGGAGAAATAAGAAATAAATACAAAGTATGCACGTGTTGACTGCATGTTGTACCTGAAGCGTTTAAGCCCACTGATGTCTCCGTAGGCTAGAGTGAGAGTTTCAGGACGACTGGCATAGAAGAAGTCTTTGTATTCATCCCACCATACTTCCACCACACGTACATAGTTCTGTATACACACACATACACACACACAAATGTATTCACTTTATAGGACATGCAAATCTAATTCTGTTTTCAGAGGTATAATATATTGATCAATTTTGTCTCCTTACACACCATGTTACAAAGCAAGAGCTAAGTGCAAAATCTGACTATACAATTGGTTGTAAAACTGCACACTTTAGATTGAGCAAATTACTATATGTGCACTCAGAAATTAGTCACGAATCCGTTGGCCCAAAGTTGTAAACACTTTACCTTCAGAGTGGGTGAGGATCCAACATGTGCAGGTGGAGGGTTGCCTTGCCATCCGTGAAGTCTGTAGATATGGCCGACACGGGAACATGGCACAAAGAGCAGCTGGCCACCACACTGCCAGATCTACGGAAACATACAGAAATAGTCAGTACTGTCATTTGGCATCATCAGCATCAGTGTGGTTAAAGAATTTTATATCTACCTTGTATGATATTTCAAAATTCTCTCCTCCCCATATCTGCAGTCCTGGATCATAAAGTCCGAGCTCAAAGAAGTAGTCTCTCTCTATGGCAAAGAGACCACCAGCCATGGCTGGAGACCTACATGTAAGAAAACAGGGGCATCACTGTGTAGCCCAACATTCAACAATACTGTGTTTTCCAGGCACTGGTTTCTGAAAACCAATAAATCACATTATGCGCAAACCCAGCTTAGATTTAGATTTATCTAAGATTAGTCATTTGGAAGACATTTTCCAGAAGAGTCGGGGATGTAAAATGTAACAGCATACAATGATTTGCAAATCATTCGAAACCTTCTTTTTTTCCCCTTTTTCTTTTTTAAAATGTAGAGAGTACAAAAACAATATATTGTGAAACTGAAATTTCCGAATGAAATTTTTTTTTTATGTTAAACGATAAATATTTTAAATTTCATGTCAGCAACATTAAATTTTTCGAATTTCGAAGGGGACAGGGCAAGGAACATCTGACAACTAATGAGATTAAATTGACAACAGTTCAGTATCTTCTCAGCCTTTTAGAAGTAAGAATAGTTTGGGGTTCAAGACTCCGTCAAAGACTATATAGGCAAATAGTTTAACAACTTAAGAATGTAAAATTGCAAACAATGCAATGATTCAATTATCTATGTGTCATTGAAACATTCAGAGAATCCAGAGAAATCTGCGTTCATAGGGGACAAGGCCAAGAACCCACTGACAATCCTAATCTTTTCACTCTAAGGCAGCACTGCATTTAAAACGGACATAATCCTGTAAAAGAAATGACTGCAAGGGTTTAGGAAAACCTTTATGACCACAAAAGTAAAGTCATCAAGTTTTAAGAATTTCTAGAAACACTGCTGGCTTCTACGAGGCTGAGCAAAGTTAAAATGGACTTGGGTGAAGTGGAAAACTGTCCTGTGGTTTGATGAGTCAAATTCTGAAATAATGAAATAATGGATATTGTGTCCCCCATATAGAGGAGAGGAGCTGGCTTGTTTAAAAGTCAGCATCTGTGATGATGTGAGGTGGCGTTAAGGCACACAGCACTGATGACCGGCACATCCATTGGTTCTGGAGGTTCTATAGGTTCTAGAAAAACACATTCAACCTCCCAGATGAGCTCTTTTTCGAGGAAGGTCTTGTTTATTAAAGCTACACAATACCAAACCTTTTTAGTATAATTTCTCACTTTCAACATTTGATGTGTTGTTTTTGTACTGTGTACAATCAGGGACAACTTTTAAATGATTTGTAAACCATTGCATTAATTTTTACCTTTTTTTTCTGGAAATGGGATATGTACTAAAAAACAAAATATTAATTTCTGTGTAAACAATGACATCAATGTTGTCTATCCTACACATAATCAGTGAGTCAGTCACAGTATGAACAACCACAACAAGAACACAGACAACATAAGAGTTGACTGACAGGGAAAAAAGCACAAAGTTCAAGCAAAGCTGAAAAAGACAGACTGACAGCAACACAAGATAGATGAAATAGTGGGTAGGGGAAGGTGGAGGTAATGATGCCCCAGTCCGAACCCAATTCACACCAGAAGTTCCCCTGCACCTCACACAAATTTTCCAATTCGAACTGAACACGTGGCCCAAGGCTTTTAGACAAGAATTCAGTGACTAGCCCTTAAAAGCTATAGTTCAGTTGGGCAAAAGGAAAAAAAAGAGCAAGTTCACAGACCTCCCCAAAAAAATGGCCCTGTAATTGCACTGAAAACATCCAGACGAGGAGTAGAAGATGTGACAGCCTTCTTAATGGGAAAAAAAGGGCCCACAGCACTGTATGGTGAAACACCAACAGTAAAGACACAAGTGCACAAAGTGGACAGAACCATAGTAAGCTACTCCTCATCATAGTGACATACTGTAGTTTTAGGTATGTTTGTTAGTTGTGATTTGTTAGCAGTGAGAGTTAGATTCAGTTATATATCTGATATTATAAAACTCTTCCAAGTATGAACATCAACAGCATAATAGATCTGATTTTTAGGTTAACAGAGGTATTTGTGTTGACAGGAGTTGGTTTAAAATGAGCATTTAGACATACAGAGACTATAGAAAAGAATCACTGCCCTTAGAAGCTTTGACCTTTTTTAACGACATTTCTTCATTTGACAATAATTTACCAAAAAACAAAACACCCTTTTATGTCAATGTAAAATAATTAGAGATATTAAACTTAAAAATTATTCACCCCCTTTAATGTAACTCACCTAAATCATCACTGGTCAAGGCAGTTTGTTTTCAAAATTAAACAGTTACTTAAATAAAAATCAACTGAGTGCAGTGGATGTGTTCAAAGAATTGTCGTATAAATACAAAATATAATTAAAAAAATATAAATCTGGATCTAGAAGGTCCAATTGGTGAATAAGGAAGGCATGTTGGCATGTATCTGTTTAATTTGAATTACTTTGTAATAATTACTGAGAAACTGTTTGACATAAGGGTTTTTTGTAAATTTCTGTCAAAAACCACAATTCAATGTCGCATATATATTCTTTTCTATACCCTCTGAATGATTAGTGCTGGTGCAGGTTAGATTAGACTGTCTTTGTGTTGTCCACATTAGTCAGGAGACACTGTGTTTGGTACCTATATGGTTCAGTTTGAGTTTTTCTGCGTTTTTTTTCTCTGTCTCCCAGAGGAACTCTCTTCCAGAGCATGCTCCAATCCCAGGCTCCTCTAGCGTAGCCATCAGCGTCTCCTCCAGCCTGGGGTTCGATGTTGTACTTCTGACCGTGGATGGAGTCGATCAGAGGCACTGTACACACCGTTCTGACGTAGTGGGGTCAGGGTCATGCATACAACATACACGGGGGGGGAGTGACACGTACATAAAGGAAAAAACAAAAAACAGGGGCAGTGCCAGTAAAAACACACAGACACAGAGTCAGGACAGAACAGGACACATTGAAGGACAGGACACATTGAAGGACAGGACAGGCGGGACGAAGGAATGGGAGATGGAGACACAAACAGAACAGGGATGAGTGTTAGCATGCTGGCTGTCAAGTGTGTACCGGTAGGGCTGCGTGGTATATTTTCTCTTGGCCTTCTCTCTCTGGCTAAGTGGTACCCTCTTCCAGAGCAGGCTCCAATCCCATGCTCCTCTAGCCAGGCCGTCCTCATCTCCACCCTGCTGAGGCTCCATACTGTACTCATTACCATCTATATAGTCTATTAGTGGTACTGTGCATACTGTCCTACACACAGACACACAAACACACACACACACATGCCTTTGTCTACAAGGGAATATGATAATTAGTTGATGTATAACCAGCTTGTGTGTTTGGTGTAGTTGCTGTATGTGGCAGCAGTGTTTTTGTTTTATATAACTCAGTGTTTCATTAGCTCCCGGATGGGGAGCCTTTAGGAGAAGGTATTCAGCTATATATAAACTATCTGTGTGAAATGGCGGCAAAAATCTAGATTACTGCACCCAGACAGAGAAGAAATTTTATAAGTAGCAGTGGGTTATCTGGAAATCTCAATCTTTGAGCCTTCACAATGTCTCATTTCAGGGAAATCGCACAGGTCAGCTGGGCCAAACTTTGCTCCAGCATATACTGTGATAATTGGACAAACAACCTGAGTCCATTACTGTGCCAGACTTTGAATTCTGACACTTAATAGCAAAGCTCTATTTAGAAATAATTAAAATAACCTTAGCAGCTTCAAATCTTAGTCGGTGCTAATCATGGGTTGTTATCAGTTGTCAAACAGCTGTCTTTGACTAACACTGATTAAGGTGTGACTTAAACACCGACAGCCCTGAAACTGTAGTCGGTTTTGTTTTTTCCCTGCAACTGCCTGGAGAAACACTACGACAGGGCTGTTTGAACAACAAAGATTGTTAATGAGGTAAACGGTTTCTGTGGTTCCAAAGCAAACAGTGTGAGAGCTCTTCTCCTGCGCAAACATCAACTGATCTACCAATTATTTTAAATGTTATTTAGATCACGTGATCAAATATAAATCATCTACTTTTTGAAGAAAAATATATAGTGAGTGGTCTGTTAATTTGTTCATGTGTAAAAATATTTAATAACAAGATTGTATCTTCTGCTGCTATATACAGAATTGATACAGTTTGTACTGATCATCATTTACACAAATATCTCCAAAACTCTAAATCATTGTATGAAACATTTTTACTGGATTCAGGCTGGAGAAACAACCACACCCCAAGTTTTTTTATGTAAGAAAACCTGTGCACCTGATAAATATTAGCTCATAAAGCCCTGCCTCCATGTGAGTGATCGAGCTCTTGCTTTGTCTTATAATACAGCCAAACAATGGACACATTACAGTGGCTATTTCTACAGTAGTCTGGCTGTTCTTTGCAGCACATTTCAAGGTAAGAAAAAATTTTACTATCCAGATAATAAGATCTACATAATCAGTACAGTAACTAAGGGTAACACACTGAGGATGAGCTTATAGTTTAGTTTCAATTTAGAATAAAGGAACTACAGACATGTAATACTGATACTGATAGGACTATGTAGTAATAGCACGTTAATAGTAAACCATAGAAGTAATTGGAAGCATTCGGTATAATTTCATCTCCTACTGAATAAATGCGTTTGCAAATGCACTTGGTCTCCATCTAACAAGCGAAGTACCAAGATTATAAAAAGTGGAGGCACGTTGAAAAGGAAAGTTATAATTTATTAAATAATAAACCAGTGTGTAAACAATATCTGTTGGGTGACAGCTCAGGCTCTCAGACTCATTGACAGGTATTATTGCGTCTAAAGCTGAACAGGTGTGTGGGTGTGCGCGTTTATGTGTGTGTTTGCGTGCGCATTACCTGTCTTTTGAAATAGGAGCAATTAGTGGAGCATACCAGTTGATTCCAACCTCACAATGAGCATCCAGATAGATCAGCACCTAGAAAGAACACACACACACACACACAGATGTCTGTGTTGGTTCGGTGCACATCTGATGTTGCTACCGTTTAGTCGATCATTTACACCTTTACGCCGAAGGCTCACAGTTTGAAACTGTATTTGTGTGTAACACTAAAACAACGTGATAACTGCTCACACACTAGTAACAGTAGCTGTGATATAGCAGCAGCTGTGGTAGATCATGTGATACCTGTCCTTTAGTGGCTTTCTTGGCTCCGATGCTCCTGGCCTGGATAAGTCCTTCTCTCTTCTCATTTCTGAAGAGTTTTACAAGACCGTTCCACTGCTTGATATACTCCTCCAAACGCTCCTTCAGATGGACTACACATACACACACAATCATTGTCAGTGAGATGGAAATCTCAGTAGAACACCTCAGTATCACTGGTGTGACCGCGGATTTCACCTTGTAAACTGCTAACATTTTTGACTTTGTAGTTCATGGATCAGACGCCGATTAAGAGTTGACCCACACTTTGAGGTTTCTATTTAGTTCACATACTTTAACATATGGCCACTTTGCACCACTCTATTATGGTCTGTAATGATTAATATCAAGTTAACATGTTCAGCTGATTTAACCTTGTTATTACATGAGCCTTCACCATAGTGACAGGAGTAGTAATCTAATTAGTCAGAAAAAGTCATGAAATTCTGACATCTTAATGCATGCTGAATTGTTCCAGATGTAAGACGACATGTCTTCCAAACCCTATACTATAATTGAAAAAAGCAAACCTACCTTTGTTGCTGAAGTCATCTATCATAACTATCTCAGCTAAATATTGTCTGGGAGTCCTCTTGATGACGCTGTGGACGGTTCTCATCAGTGTGGACCAGCCTTCATTATGGAAGACTATCACCACACTGGAGGTCAGCAGTCTGTCATCATAATGCCAGTACTTACACCTGCAGAGGAGGCATGGAGCAACAAGCAGAGGTTAGTTACATCCATTAAGATCACAAATAGCTCTAATTCAATCGGTACATCAGAATCTTACTGGGTCTAAATTATTTGGTTAAGGACCGTTACCTATTCTTCTACAAATGGAGTAAAGTACGATCAGTATGGTAATACAGTGTACAGCATTGTGCTGATGAGTGCTGTACTGTTTGCATTATTATTGGCTTTAACAGCCAGAGAAATACCAGCACACCTTCCTGAATTCTGAATGTCTTTTCTAGAGCAACATAAAATAAAATAAATTCTTCCTTGGACAGTTTCCAAAGTTGTAAATTGTTGGCAGTTCTGGTCTGGCTGCATGCAAACACACTAACTAAGGCTTTGACTGGGGGAGGGTGTCGTTTCCCAAATAAATGACTCGCTTAACGTTTATTGTATTCAGGTCAAGTTGACGATGCGCGTAAACGTGGCAGTTCACTGTCTTTCTCACAGACACAGCTGTGCCACATTTATGGCCACACCCTTCCATCCACATCCTCTAATAAACTGTTGACTGACATGAATGATGTATATTATTCTTTGTTTTCCCATCTTTTATCTAAAATACAACATGGTTATAGCTTTTTGTAGAGACTGTGGACCATCTTTCTCTACAAATAAAAACCAGGAGTTTTCTGTTGGAGGATGTGTGGTTTTGTGACTGTTGTCTTGTTTATTGCTGGATGTTACAGGCAACAGTAAGTAATATTGTAAACATTGGAGCTTGTGAAACCAGTGATTGGAATTCAGTAAGTGAAATAATGCCAGACAAGGCACACGTATACTTCAGTCAAGTGAAGAACTTGCTAAACGGTTTCATTCTGCTGTTAAAGACAGCTTGCTCTGTTGGGTGTGTGTCAGTCACGCTTTGTTGCCTTCTGTGTGTGCCTGGCCTTAAAGACAGGTTGATTACCTGGTGTTCAGGCTGGTTTAGTCCTAGATATATCAGGCAATCAGGCGAGCGTGTACGTGGATGTGTGTGTGCATGTGCAAAAACAGGAATAAATTCCACTACTTCACATTGACATTTCTCAAGCTATTTAAACGTTTACTTTATAAACAGTGTGAAAGTGTTTAACCTCGATATCTTATGACTGATTTTATGTCATTGTGTTGTTTTATTTTTGTGCTTGCATCATTTGACAGATATGCAATATTAAGTCAGTGTTGGTCACTGGTGATCTGCAACTGACTACAGTGTATAGTCACAGACTTGTACTCAGTACTTACTCTTCGTGCCGTATATCACTGATGGTTCTGTCCAGTGAGATCATATCACTAGCCACCATGTTGAAGCCAAATTCTTTAATAGAAGCCTGGGCCGAGTCTTTGTACTCTGGACCTAGTACAAAAGGCTTAGCTCCCTCTCCAGGCCCGCCGGGGACCCCTTGAGGCTCAGGTTCCTTAGGCTCAAAGTTTCCTAGGATACCTTTCTTCAGCACAGGGTTTTCGTAGGCGTGCGTTTGCGGTTTGAATGTCACATACTGCTGCTGTATCACCTGATTCTGGTTGGGCTGCTTGTCTGGGTTCTGTGGCTTATCCCCCGCTCCTGGAGAAGAAAACCAATAACCAAAACATAAAAAATTTAAATAAAAACACGACAACATATGGCCACAATTAAATGTCTACCAAACTATTTTGTCCTAAAAGAGCATTTCTCCAGTAAGAATTTTTCAAAGTGCAGAGGTATATAACCAATGTACACCACAGAAGGTAGTCTGACTTTTTTCTTCTTCCTTTTTCACTTCACAGTGCACAGCTTACACAAACCTTGAACAGGCTGTAAACTGAAGTGTGCTCTGGGCTTACTTTGTCTTTTGTCACTATTTCTTGTTCCAAGCAAAAGCTACTCATAATCCAAAGCAGCATAGGACTGCATTTATATGCATTTAGGTAACCAAGGTACTGGGGAAAATAATCTTTTTGCTAAAGCTTCTGGAATAAAAAAAAAATCTGCATTGGAGTATTTAGTTTACTTCTAAGAGGCAATTTGTGTTAAATTGTCAGTCAGACTTGACATGGATTTGGGTTTTAAAAACAAGGCGACACCACTGTGTTAATAATTGCTCTTTCAGTATTAAACTCAGCTGCTTGATCTCATCTGCACCCATTGGAAGAGAAATTGGTGTTCCCCAACACAAGTCTACCTGGGAAAATGGTCTCTCTCTCTAACCCCAAACCCGAGTTCGGAAAACAGCTCTCTCATTTGCATAACAACTTTTCCGAAGAAAGCTGACTGCAGCCTGGTTACTTAACACTGTAAATGCACTGAATATCTGAGAGCTCCATAGTGTGAAGAGAGAAAGGACCGACGACCTGTCAGGGCTGAAGTGGACCAGAACCAGCTTAGTTTTAGACTGATCCAAGACTCTTCTGCAACCCAGCCTGATGCTCTACCCAGTGAGCCACCTGGCTGTTCATCATTCATTCACAAAACATTTAAATAATCTGACTTGTAGCGATTTTACCTAATATTAAACTGGGTTTTCTTAACTGTCAGACTGTAAGTGTATTACTGTAAAAAAATGCAGTGATGCAACAAGCACTTGTGAAATATAGGTGATTTCAACTGCAGCTGGATTCAGTTTAAAGCACAGAAAACATGCCAATTTCTAAAGACACAGTGGTTTACCAACATGGTATTGCTGCAGAGACACTGGTTTAAACTTGCTAAAGCCCATAATGAAGCTAAAACAACGACAAAACCATTATCACCATTTCTACAAACATACTCCTGTCGGTTGAGTAAATGTCTGTTGAGTAATCTGCAATATAATCCAGAGCTGAATGGGCTCACTTATTATACCTGCATTTATTCTCTTAAAGGAAATTTGTTAGGGTTAGGGTCAATCTATACATAAATATACACTGGGACCTGACAGTTCACATTTCTAGAGAATGTAAGAGCTGGTTAGTTTTATGGGATGTGTGTCTCACCATTTTTGAGTCTGATGGAGTTAAGGTCAACCTCCACCCCCTCCACATGAGGCCAAGGCACCACAGGCTTAAACTGGTCTACTGGGTCTCCTTTGGGCAGCAAGCTGTCATCCTGTATGACGGGATAAGACAGTGGCTGAACAAGCAATGAAGGAAAAATAATGAAATATGGCTATAGACTAACTTTAGGGTTGAAACACAGTAAGCATAAGGATAAGACAGCACAAAGTCCACAGCGATGTGTATCACTTTGAAATTGGCTTTATTAGAGCTGATAAGAGTGTGATACAAGCAATCACTAACAAAGGGGGTAAGTGCAGCTTACATTGTGCAATTCTGTCACCCAACTCCACAGGTCTACACAGCTTTTCAGGCTCATTATTTGTGTATTGCATTTCTCATTTTGACACACTCTGTAAACCTCCACACAGGCAGCCATTTGTTTTTGCTGTAATGTTCACATTTAAAGCGTGATTTTGAAAAGGTCCTCAGATTTAATGTGATTGCTTTTGTCAATAACTAAACTTTTGGATATATACTGATGTGTTCTGACGGCAGAGCATGTTGATAGTCAGTGTTTTCACCCCACACAGCCGTTTTGTAGGATGCCATCACTCTGTTATATGCACAGAGAAACTAATCAGGAGACCTGTAGTTGGGTTTTTACTGCGTCTGGAATTTTATTTTACCCCCTTGGTTCAGATTCTGCTTTGTTTCCTTTACTCTCAGCCTACATGGGAGGCAAATTTCAGCATTCTGCAGGAGGTAGTACTTATTCAAGTTCCAGGAACTTGCAGTCAGAAACGACAGGTGCCTTTGTGACTGATACCTGTGATTGGGTAAATGTAAGATCTGCCTATTCTCAGTCATTAGCATAAAAGAAGAGCATTAGAACATACAGTACACGCATGGGCATAACCCGCAGGTACAAAAAGGAGAACAGGAAACTCAAGAGAAGGCAAACAAGAAGTTCCAGGTTACAGTTCACTTAGATTCCTGGAGTGCAATTTTAATTATTATGTTCATTTTAGAAATCTACAATTAATCAATAAAAGAAATGTGGCCGGCACACTGATAATTAACATTATGGCTAGGAGTTACCATAATGTAAAGTTATGAGAAAGTTGTACCACTTCTTTTACATGATACTTTAGCTTCATCAGGTCCCTTCGGAAGCTTTTCTTCGACACCTTCATGGAGTCTGGCAGCAACAAGTTAAATTCGGAGCCATCAAAGACACGGCTGCGGTGAACTCATGTCAGCTGTGAATTACACCCGCAGCACCGCCTTTAGACGGGCATGGCACAATATGGTGACATATGCGGATATGGATCCTGGTAGGAAGCGGCGTAGTGCAGGAGCGGAACATTTACAGTGGCATTAACCCGTGAACAAACGTACTGACACGGCAGGATGCAGCTGAACATCCAGAGGTGTGTTGCCACCGCAAACGAATCGGTGCAGCTACTGTAGGAACCAATCTCCATGACAACCAAAATAGTAAAGCTAGTGAATGAGACGACGTTCCCAAGCATGTTATGTAACACCTTCGTGATTTTATAAGAAGTCATCGGCTTCGGCGGCCCTTTGGTCGTAACCAGCCACACACGGCTCCGTCCGAGCCGCCGGGCTGGACTCATGCTAACACTAGCGTGCGCGTGCTTCCCTTTTCCGAACACTTCGGGTTAACCCGGTCTGCTGTTGACTCACCCGTTTTTCAAAGGGGCTGTCATCGCTCGGTTTCGGCGACAGAGAGGACCAGAGCACCACCAAGCCAAGGAACGTCCCAATGACAAGCAGACTCCGCAGAAGGAACCCTACTTTCAGCCTCATGTTGGGAGAAGCTCTTCCCGGAGAGAGCCACACTTCCGACAGCTAACCGAGCCGTTAAGCTAGCTGCCACCGCTCGTAGCACGGACTAGTAGCCGGCTGAAGGCAACCAGCAGCTGCTGTGGAAGTTTAGGCAGCCGGGCAGGTCGAAGCTCGACGTCGGGCAGACAGCGGTCTGTGTGTCCTCCTCCGCTGGTCTCTGAGAGGACAGCCGTGTCTCGGAGCCGCGGCTGGTGGCTGTGGCTGCTGCTGCTGCTGCTGCTGCTCCGCTTAGCTCTGCCCCGCTGACAGACACGCGCCTGTGCTGGCGTTCACGAAACTACTCGAGCAAAAAATGTCGCTCGACACAAGAGTTGGTTCGTTAATACTGAAATAATTTCCAATGTGCGAGGTGTGTCCGTGCGTTTGTGACGCGGAGCCGGTTGGAACCACTGAGGGATATTAGAGCAGGTATGACTGGGTGTGGGGAGGTTTATCTGGTTCTTCAAACCACAGTCGTTGGGTGACGCCTGGCCACTTGTTGTAAGGGCGGCGTGTCATTGTTGTATTACACACATCCACAAACTTTTCAGTTTCAACTTTCACAGACGACTATGAAATAATAGTCATATAGATAGATGGATGGATAGAGATACAGATAAATAGATGGATGAAGTGGTGGTGCGGAGGAGGGAATAATATGAATAAGGAAAGAGAAATGATTCGGGGAAGCTTTGTGCTCGGAGGGCTCCACGGATCATCCCCGAGCTCACAGCTTCACTTCTCGGACGTCATTCATGACATCCACGTCCCTTCAGACAAACGGCTCCAGGAAACACATCGAGCACCACAACCAGACATACAAGTTCCAAACTCCTTCACTCAGTCCGTGACTAGGCTTCATGTGTCTGCACTGCAGAGCATTAGACAATGCGGCTCATCGGTGGAATGTACTCACGTACTGTGGTAGTTTGAAGGGTTTCACTTTTTATACCAGCAACTTCAAACTACTCCATTACATTTCAGAGTACGCTGCTTTGTTCTAGACCAATTTACTCAGTAGTAGGACTAATTATTAGTTGATAAATAAATAATTGAAATAAATATTTAATGGTTCCTTATAATCAAATGTAAGGATCTGCGGCTTTCGCTTGTAATTATATTACAGGGCAATTTCACCAACTACTTATACACTTAATAGCCACATCAATGTGTACGCCTGTGCAATCTAATGCAATTGAAACAGCTTCCCTGCCATAAATTCTACTTTTACAAAGTTCTAACATCTAAGTTTTTAAGTTAATGTTGCTGTCAGAGAGGTGATAATTCTGTTTATTACTGAGGTCATCGAGGGTGGTAGAGTCATAGGAATGTATATGCTGAAAGGGTGGTTCTAATGTTTAGACCACACTATTGGAAATGCACTATGGGGCTAAAACATTAGAACCACCTGTTTATTAAAATTAACTGGCCAGTGAGTGCATCGTCTATCTGAAAAAATCCAGATGCCATTATCTGGAAGCTGACAGAATGTAATTATTGCAAATTCTGGACACAACAAAGCATTGTGAAGGATGTGACTTTGGGCAATTCTCATTATTTGCAGAATATTCACAAGGCAAAGCAATGGCCCAGTCAAGATTATAATCAGCAGGTTATTCCACAATAAAAATAACCATAAAATGTGGTCCTATATTTAAATTTACATGTTTGGCACACACTTTTATCCAAAGCGACTTACAAGTGAAGTACAAGGCAGCAAAAAAATCTAAGTCACAGAGAAAACATCTAAGCAAGTGAAGTGTTTCTGTTTCACGAGATGCGAGAAAGAGCAGAACGTTTTTTTGTTTTGTTTTTTCTTTAAGTGCAAAAGAAGATGTGTAAGAGTTAAGAGTTCCGTTTTCAGCAGGGTTTTAAATGTGGTAAGTGAGGTCGCTGAGCATAGTGTTCCAACAGTTAAACAACAGTAATGCAATGAGATCACGGACAAGGACATTTTTCTGTACTGTTTATTATTTGAAGTAACTTCCTTTCTGATTATATTTACATACATTTACTAAAGTAAGACTTAGTGAATGGTTTGTAATGCAGTATGTCTACACTATAGTATGAGTCCTTTTTCTCAAAAGTAAAAAACTTTTAGAAGTGAATATCTGCTGTGGGTATGGTTCACAGGTGGCTTGGACAGCATATTTCATATTTCTACTAACTAAATATTTAAAACATTTAAACACTTCCTCCACCACTGATGAAACTGGTGATATTATCTATTGACAAAATACACAGTATTATGACAGACTGAGATGCACTCAACTAAAAAGTCTACTGGTTTCATATAAAGGTTTAGACAAACGACGAATCATGCCCTGTGTTCACATTTATTTGCATTCAGTGTTTGGGAGCCATTTAGAATTTTCTCTATTTTGTGCATAAAACAACTCCTCTTCTAAGGTCTTCAGAAATCTCCTTTGTTTGAGCATGACAATTTTTACAAACCTGTCTTGTCAATTTCATATTTAAATAAGGCAGGGCCTCCACTCCCATTTATTAAAACACCAGACTCTAATTTCCCCTTCAATTTAACAGGATCAAATAATTTATCTTCAAACTGGATAATTGTTCTCAGCAAATGATTAAAAAAATGTTTTAGTCTAATTTGTTTAACTGAGTTCTCTAAAAGGAGGTATAGGACTTGAAAATCAGATTATGTTTCAGGTCGTACTGCGTTTATAATATCAAGAAATCTAAAGGGTTCACAAACTTTTAAAAGCCACTGAAGGCCAGCACTTCCCAAAGTAACATACATTCCAAAACAACAACAAATAACCAACTTTTGGATCCTGAGTGACTTCCACATCTATTTTTGATCAGACAGTTACCTGATGGTGAACAATGTTTTAATTGTTAATTATGGCAATGTAAAGACACTGTAAAACATACCACAGCACAGTGTGCAGCAGAGTACATCTTTAGTGTATTTAGGTGTAAAAATATTATAGTAGCTAAACTCAACCAAACGAAACAAACCACTGTGATATGTTACCATTAAATGTTCTTCCGCGTTTCAGAAAAAC
Organism: Channa striata; assembly: GCA_033026295.1. Classification (NCBI taxonomy): domain Eukaryota; kingdom Metazoa; phylum Chordata; class Actinopteri; order Anabantiformes; family Channidae; genus Channa; species Channa striata. The sequence continues at coordinate 4,936,184 of CM065189.1, forward strand.
AGCACGAGTCCATTCTGCTGCATGCATGCCCCCCTCCTATGAGTGCTCCAAGTAGTGAGTGAGCAAGGGTGGGAGAGGAAGGAGGGCAAGTTGCTTCAGTCTGGATCGACCAATTAGATTCCTGATCTGAAGACGACACAACTGGCAGAGAGTCCTTGGAGAAACTAAAAAGAAAGACAGTGACAATCTCTTACTGTTGCGATGTAGCTCAGCTTGAATGTCAGGGTTTTTTGCATCAGCATTAGAGAATCACTGCAGGACAAGTTCATGCATTACCTTCAAACGCCAGCAGCAGTTGCTGTGATTTTCCACCAGGCAGCGCCAGCTCTATAGGTCGCAGATTGTTACTGTCTCTGAGGTTGACATCAGCTCCATAGTCCAGCAACACTGAGACCAGATCCGCACTATCCTGTCTGACAGCCGCATGCAAAGGACTGTCACCTCCACTGCCAATATTCACACTGGCTCCTAGAGAAGAGAAAGTTAGGAGCAAAGCAGAGAAAAGTGCTGCTTTCAAAGCCATTTTGAAATTACCCCAAAACTTTTTGGATTAACAGCTCACTATATTAAATACACCTGTGATTTTACCCGATTAATATGAATTTTCCAAGAATTATGAGTTCAGTGTCTTAATTTTAGAACAATCTTACCAAAGTTGAAGCAACATACAGAAATAGAGTGCCACAGGGATGATGTATTTCTGTAAGCCGGTATGGAAGTTAGCATCTCCCTGATTGGCTTAACAAAAAAGCTAATGGGAGTAATCCATTGACATTTGGATTATTGCAGAAAATAAACTTAAAGACTAACAAAGGGTTATGTTATCTACACATATTGTACACAATGTTTCACAGATGCCAGCATTTTTGTCATTTTGTGTCCGCCATGGTCACATGATTTCAACGTCACATGTTTAATGTGCCTAACAACTTCAATATTCTCATTTTGCCACTTGTTAGTAATCGCCTTTCTTTAACAGATGGATTTCATGTCGTAGAATGAAATATGGAAATCTTACGACCACATGTTTACTACTGACCTTATTTCAACCATTTCCCCAAAAACCCATAGATTGTGGAGCAAAGCAAACAATGTATGTGCAAAAATGCTAATTGAATGCACAGTAGCTACAGCACACTGGGACCTGCTTCCAGTGCAAGGGGTAACACAGATGTGCAGGTGGAAATGGCAGTAAGTTGCAGTAAATAAGACACACCTCTGTGCAGCAGAATCTTTGAGCAGGCTGCATGCCGATTTAAACAGCTAATGGTAGAGAGGAGAGCCCAAGTGGGAAACTTCATAGTCGGGATCTGCTCCATGAGACAGCAGAGACTCTAAGCACTGGCCGTGACCTGCATGCATACAAACGCACACAAACAACGGAACATTAAAAAACTACAACGCTGAAGTACTCTACCGTTTAACAGTAATTAAACTCTGTATCTTGAAGTATAAATGTTGTAGCAGCTTTTAGATGGTCAGTTTTATTTTGAAAATACACCCCCAGAAGTGATAGGAGTCACTCAAACAAATTCCACCAAAATCTAATGCAGCCTTTATGGACAGACTTTATGGCATTATGGACAGACTGAACTGCTGAGCTGCTCAGTCTCAGCATGACACAGACAAGGTTTAAGCTTTTAAGGTTTTAAGGTTTAAGGTTTTAAGGTTTTAAGGTATCTTTATTGATCCCATGACGGGGAAATTTATATGTTACACAACTCCCAGATGTACAAAGCAACAAGAAAGTGCAAGTAATGTGCAAAAAATTAAATTCAAGTCTTGAATCTCAGTCTCAAGTATTTACAAATATACAATGTATAACTTCTACAGAATATTTACAATATTGAAGGTCAAGTAGGTTAGACTGTGGAGTTATAGAGTCTAACCGCAGTGGGAATGAAAGACCTGCGGTAGCTCCCTGTTCCCAAGCTCCCTGTTGTGTGTATCTACCTCTTTTGCAGGCTTCATGCAGAGCTGAAGGGAAGTGTGTGTGTGCTGTGTGTGTGTGGGCTCCATTCTGCAGCAGCAGTTCCATACAACCCAGACTCCCAGATGCACAACAGTTGTAGAGAGGAGTGACGCCATCGATGGTGGCAGCATTTACCTAAACGCACACACAAACGTTAAGAATACTGAAACAATCACAGTTACTGCTACCCACATCTATTGTTTGATGGCTGCTACGTTTCAGGGTGCTGATAAGAAGAATACTTACATTAGCTCCTGCACTAATCAACACTTTGACACAGGCTACATGTCCTGACAGACAGGCTTCGTGCAGAGGGGTGACTTGATTTATGGTCACGATGTTGGCATGATATCCCTAAAAAAACCAGCACCAATAGTTATTGTTGTTAGATACAAATCATATTATCAAAATAATAATAACATCATTAAAATCAGTTGAGTCGTTAAAGCTGCAATATCATAGTAATAAACACATTATGCATCAATAATTATAATCCTGTATAATCATGTTGTGCCCTCACACACCTTAGTTGTGTAATTTTTTGAAAGAGAAGAAGGCCAGTAAAGTTCTGTATGGATAAAACCGACAATTAATTGTGTGTGCTAACTGTAACATCTGTGTCTTTTGTCGGTCTTAGGAGACTATTGTATGATAAATGTGACTGTAATCTGCCATCAAAAGGCTTTTTGAGGGTCATGACTGGGTTTTAGGGTTAGGGCTAGAATTAGGTTTTGGTTAGGGTTAGGCATTTAGTTATGATGGTTAGGGTTAGGGTAAGGGGCTGGGGACTGTATTATATCAATGAATGTCCTCACTCAAGTATAGAAAGACAAACATGTAAGTGTGTGTGTGTGTGAGTGTGTGTGTAAGGGTTACCTGAGCCAGTAGAGTGTGTAAAACCAGGAGTCGACCCTGAGAAGCAGCTTCGTGGAGAGGGGAGCGATCCGCCCAGGACCCTGGAGATACCCACACACACATGCAATGAAAGACAAGAAAACACGTGTTGTTAAGGTACTAAACTGAAAACTGAACAGCTGTTATACAATACTGCTTCCAAAAAGGTTGGAAGAAGAAAATGCAGTGATTTGAAACTAATTTAAAACCTACTTTTGATTGTATACTAAATGAAATACTAAAACGACAACATGTCAAATGTTGAAACTGAGGAATTTGATTGTTTATTGACTGTTTGCTCATTATAAATTGAAACGTGTTTTGCTGCTTGCCACTGATATTCAGTTGAAAACAAACAACCTAAAGACATAATACTGGGCACCTAAAAAATATTTTGTGCAATTAGAACGTATCTGACCTAAGACACTGAGGCTCAGCATTGTGATGAAAGGCTAAGCAGCAGGACTCCAGTACTGCTTCCTGTGGCTATATTCAGTGCTAGTGAGGTTTCCCAACAGCTGAGGCACACACACACTCATAAAAACACACAGTCTTATCTAGAACGTACCCATATCTCCGTCTCCCCATGGCACATCCAGCCACTGGTAGATATAGGACATTTTCATGAAGAGGAAGTGAAATGAACTCCACACATTCTGCTTGCCCGACTGAAGACCGGCTCAGGCTTAACACTGACAGGACGCTGCAAACACTAAAAATAACTACTAACTATCTTACTAGCAGCTATACACCATATTTCCATGGTCTGTGAGGTCATTTGTGGCTCTGGCCTCCCCTGGGTGATACATGTCTGCAGTCCTTCTGGAAATGTTAGGGAGCAACAAAAGACAATCACTCCTTCTTCTCCAGCTTACACACCACACACACGTCTGAATATGATACTTTCTGTAACCACAACACTCTTTAATCTCTATAATGTTGCAGGTGTAAAACGCTCCATGTGGTATATGCCTGAGTCACAGTTCTGCAGATTATGCTCTTAAAGTGACAGTTACATACTGTCGCTGGCCTGTATGCTTGTGCATAGGTCAGAGAAACCATACTGTATAGAACTGCAATGAACATGTATCACTGAAATATCATTAAAGCAATTTGCTTCTATCAATTCATCTGTCTGTAATCTTTGCAGATAAATAGACAACAAAGTATGCAGAATAATAATTTGACATAAAAGCTATATTTATTCATTTTAAATTTAATGCATTTAAATGGATGTAACAACCCTCCTGAAAAGGCTTCCTGTTGCCCTAGGTTTTTCTGTCAATTACATCTAGCTGAAACATTTTCTCGCAAATGATAATCAGGCATGGAAACCAATTTCATCCAATACATGATGCATCTTTTCATATAACAAGTAGATAATGCAAATCTACCCAAATGACCCAAAACAGTGACGTTGCTCACGTTTGTGCCAACATGCAGGAGGTTTTTACAAAACAATATCTGAACATTTGCAGTACATTACACTGGGTCAAAGGCCCATATCTCAGGTCCATAATACAAAACAGCAGCAACCATACGGTCAAAAATGTACAATGTCTGATGGTAGTTAAGTTGGCATCTATGAGCAAACCTTAGCAAGGAGAACATTGCTTTCTTAGCTTGCTAAATGATATCCGGTCTACCATGACAGCATTCGTCTAAACTATATACCCAGATCTGCTCATTAATAATAAAAAACATTTTTCATTCATATTCATTTTTCTTATTTAGCAAGCAAGAACCAATGTTTTTCTTTTACTCATATTCATACCATAAAGATTACAGAATGTCTCCAATTGTTTGATTTGTTTCTGTAACTCCCTGACTTTATTCGCTATATTAACCATATCATAAGCATACATCCAAGGTCTGCACTTCTGTGACACTTTGATTTGAAAATCATTACAGTTTTCATTTGCCATTTTTATATATGAATTGTGACTGAAGTGGACTCACCATGCAGCCTTGTCTCATGCCGATTTTACAGCTAAAATATTATGTTAATCCTTTACCAACTTTAAAAGCATACCTTTAATCAATAACATCAATTTCAAAACATTGAAAAATGTAGCACCAATACCATTCTTAACAAGAAAATACAAAAGATTATGTTGAATGGTATCAAAGGCTTTAGGCAAATCAATAACTATACATCCTGCCTTTTTGCTTTCTAACATATTTCTGAACAGCCGATGAAAATATTTTCTACTATTAAATAACCTGACCTGTATCCCGTTCTTCATGAAGTATGTTAATGTCCTTTTACCAAATATTTAGTTGTAGGATTCTTCTGTAATTTTTCAGTGCCATTCTTATATAACGAACAGATCACAGTCTCACACCATGCCACACGAAAGATGGGACATAACATGTGTAATGCCACTTCCAACGTTTTACTGATGATAGCATCTGCTGATGACAGCATCAGAGATTTCAACATATGTGACGTTACCATCTAGAGTTTGCAAAAAACTGAACCTAACATCATTTTTAACATAATCTGTTACATTTTCAAAATTGGCATCTATCTCAAATTTGTAATCAGATAACTTTGTAAAATGTTCTAGCCACTGACCATCTGAAATATTATATATATATTTGAATGATCTAATGGGTAATAAGTGGAAATCCTGTGACATATTCAAATTGTGTTGATCTAATCGTCCAAGTTCATTCTTACTGTGCTGGACATGCAGCATTTTTGAACATGGAGGGACATGTGAGCTGCAGCCATCACAGCACTGACTGAATGAGCTTATAATAACGGTAACAATAGTCTAATTATTTTCAGACTCATATTAAGCCTTTTCAAATGTAGTCGTAACATCATGAAGATTCTTTTACACTTTTGCAAGTATAATTTAAAAACATAGTTCGACTCGTGTCAGTCACACCGACCTTGGCTGGTCAGAATGCCCCAGCAGGCCCTCTTCCTCTCCGGCACTTGTTGGGGTAGTGCGGCCGGCTCCGCGCCTCTTTTCCGGGACACCTCGGCAGCTCCGCTCCGGCCCTGCGGCATGTTCCGGCCGGTTCACGCGCTCACAGCTCAGCGCAACACAGGAGTCGACGGCGGAGCGCGAGACAGGCCGAGCGCTCCAGAGCCACAGGAGCGAGCTGATTGGTGGAAACCCTTTGTTGCTGTTGTCCTCGGCGCACGTGACCGCTTCACGTGCGCGTCCACGTGTCACGGAGAGAGGCTATTTTTGTGCTTCATACATTTGTGGCTCTGGCCTCCCCTGGGTTTCACAGTTCACAGACCAGGTGAGCGCAGGCAAAGAAGCCCACGAATGTCATATTACTCTGTTCAAAATTAACATGATGAATTTATATATTACTCTATGTCAAAAGGAACTTGTTGCATTCCTCCTTATAATAAAGGGCTTGTGTCTGAAAGATGGACGGATGGTGAAGCTGCTGTTGATGGTTCCAGATTTAGTTTAGTGCGATTGCTTTAAATGTAAGTTTTCCCCTTATATTATAAGCCCCCCTCTCATTCACTGAATCATTTCTGAACGTCTCCTGGTTATTTTTTTTGCCTTAAACATTATTTTTGCTGGTCTGATCCCCTTTATTAATGATCCTGTATATAAAGTTAGCTTTATTAGCTTTTAACGACTTTTCTATGGCTGCATGTTGTTGCCATATTAGTGATTGTCAATGGCCAGTTGTTATAAGTCACACACACACACACAAAAAGACAGCCTACAGCAGATGTTTACCATGAGGCGAGAGAGTGTGTTGTTACTTGTAATACCAGCACTCTACTTACCGGTACTAAGTCAGAGCCCAGATAATCACTGATAACAGCACACACAGTTGTACACAAGCTCTGGGACAGAACAACAGAAACCCACAGGGTTGATACACCATGTGTGACTATGATGTTACATACAGTGTATTCAGAAAGTGTGTGTGTGTACCAAATTACTCTGTAAGTCGCGTCTGCCAAATGGCTAAATGTAAATGTACTCAGTACCTCATAATGACAAGGTGAAAACAGAAGTTTAGAAATGTCTGTAAATTGATAAAAATAAAATAAAAATCTAAAGTAAAAAAGTGGAAGTAAAAACTTTCCAAATGCACTGTTTTTCTCATGTATTGGCCATCTGCTCCCTCAAGAGGGATGGGTCAAATATGCAGGAGTAAATTTCACTGTAACATGTATGTGCAAAATGTATATGTGATCAATGTGACTAAAATAAAGGTTCTTCTTCTTCTTCTAGAGATGTCAGTGTGAGTGTGAATGGTTGTCTCTTCCCAACAGCCTATAAACTGTATAGATCAGCATAATACACATATGTAGCCGCTCCACTGCCTGTTACATATTTAGTCTATGGATTCCTTTGGTTTTGAGCACTTATTTGAAGTCAGTGTTCATGTATTTTGATTGTCAGTGGCCTGTTATGTGTCTTATAACTACAGAATAAACTGGTGTCTAGTAATAATGGGAAAGTGTATGTATGTTATACTGTCAGTGTCCTGCAAAAATGAAAAAAATAAAGTCCTAGTTTTACCAAGAAAGTGAACAAGCATTTTTTTCTCAGGGTGGCACCAATACATTTCTGACCTTTTCAGATACTACTTCATAATACAAAATGTAATCAGTTAATAATTTGTGCTGTATTATTAGGTATTAAGCACAAATACACTGCTTGAGAAAAAATATTTTCTCCTTTCGAAAGCCTGAGTTTCACTGGTGTGTGGCCTCGAAAGCTTTCACAATTTGTATTTAGAAGTTAAATAATAGTTGATTTTTCAAATTAAACAGTCAGAAATCAGCTTAACCAGAGCTGAATATTTTAGATTGCAGCGGAAACATTATAAGGCACACAGTGTAACTTAAGCAGTAGCTGATGTATATATAGAGTCACTTCCTTCAGTAGCTCAAGGCAGAGTCCTACTGAATTTCATGTTCAGATCTGCATAACTAGAACTCCAAACAAACCCTTCCTGCATTGGATTAAACCTTCACAACCATCAGGGTAAATTTTGGACCTTCCTGGCACAAAGAACGACTTTAGCATGTGAAGGCTTCCACAGTTTCTCTGCTGGGTCAAAGTCCACAGGGTGGATTTCCTCTTTTACTCTCTTTTTCTGAAGCCACACAGCAGTAGATTTTACTTTCATGCTCCTTGGAACTTTTCTACATGTTATAATGTTGTAACCTCAAACGTAAATGTTTTTATTGGAATTTAATGTGATAGACCAAAACAAAGTGGCACGTGATTGTGAAGTGGAAGGAAAATTATAAATGGCTTTAACTTTTTTTTACAAATACATATCTGACAAGTGGGACATGCATTTGTATTCAGCCACCCTAAGTCAATACTTTGTAGAACCACCTTTTGCTGCAAATACAGCTGCAGGTCTTTTGTGGTACGTCTCTACCAGCTTTGTACTTCTAGAGGGTGAACATTTTGCCCATTCAGCTTTGCAAAATAGTTAATGCTCAGTCAGATTGGATGTAGAGCATCTGTGGGCAGGAATTCTCATGTCTTGCCAAATATATTTATTTATAAACAATTTTGAAAACCACTGATCATTTTCCTTCCACTTCACAATTATGTACCACTTTATGTTGATCGTTCCCATAAAATCGCAATAATAAAACATTTACATTTGTGGTTGTAACGTGACAAAATTTGGAAGAAATTCAAGGGGCATGAAAACCTTTGCAAGTCAATTTACTGTATGTCTTCATTTCTTCATCAGTCTTTATTCCTCGTTTGGACATGTGGAAGAAAATGTTTGCCAGCAACAGCAGATTGTCAAATACCATATCACTTATCATTCAAAAATAATATTTTAATCTTTTAAGAGGAGCAAGTAGTTGAATTTTTCAAGTCTTGGTAATCTTCCCAATACGCTTCAGAGTACATGAAATAAAAAGTGATTTTCTCAGTTTTATTAGCACTGTTACTTTGGCCAATGTTAAATCTCTGTCTTAGCAGTTCACTGGATAGATACTTTTAAAGGATTATGAGGTGGATTTCTCGTGTCTTCAGATTTAAAGGTAATATAAGTAATTCTAAATCTTTTGACTTCTGAATCTGAAAACATTTGGATTATGGAGTTTCTATTTGACCTGACTGAGACTAGATCATTTTTCAGGTGAGTGGGTTTCCATTTATCTGAGGTTCATTCAGATAAGAAATCTTGTCCATTAATTTGAAGCAGTGGTGGCTTTTTGGTGAAAGGCTGTTTGTCCATTGTTTGCACTGTTTCGCTGGATCAGGAATTTTATTACACTATCAAATTCAGTGCGTATTCAGTGAAATCTAAGTCATATTTGGATCAGAGGTTTTCATAGGTTAACCAGGATCCCTGATCGTCTAGGAAATCCATCCATTTTTCTAGGTCCAGAGACTTATCATTGTTCCGGAGATGTGGCGCAAAACTATGAAACTATGAGTTTCCACATAAAGCTAATTAAAGGAGAAGAGACAATGAAATCACCCTGAAAAATAATATCAATATGACAACGGGGAACAACCCACAGCTGTTTATGAACGTGTTACCAATAAAGTTTTGTCTCCTTCCGCTTACTCATCGCTCCTATTCAAACTTCTTCCTCGTTTGCTGCTGCGTCAAGTTAACGGTGATGCGCACACAAAGCGGAAGTACGCAAACGCGATTCTGTTTTTTTACGTAAAGATCGCCACTTAAACGACTTTATATTTTTAGTGTTGCATTATCCAGAATCCATTATGACTTTTTACTTTTTACTAGGTTTATAAGGGAACCGATTTTATTAAAATATAGAGTAATGTATGATCGGTCAAAGTTGTTGGCAGTGGTTGTTTAGTTTTCAATGTACACAGGTTTTATTGTGAAACGTACAAAGCGGAAGCGCGCATCCTTTTCACCTCACTTGCCACTTCCTGTTCGTACAGAGCCGCTAGCTAGCCGCGCAATCTGTGGCTAATTTAGTGTTTCTCTCCTCACTTCTGTAGCTTTGCCGCTGTTTCAAGATGAACACGGTTCTGTCCAGAGCGAACTCCTTGTTCGCCTTCTCTCTGAGCGTCATGGCCGCTTTAACTTTCGGCTGCTTCATCACCACTGCTTTCAAAGACAGACGAGTTCCTGTGAACATCCACGTCTCTAAAGTCATGCTGTAAGTGAACGGGCGTCTGTGGCAGCTGTTAGCAGCAGCTGTTAGCAGCAGCTCTGGAGCGGGGTTAGCTACGTTCGTGCAGGTGTCGCCGTGATGCAGCCAGCGCTGCCTCACACATCATAACTGATATTTTTGCTGGCGTGTAGCTTGACTCAGATAACGTTAGTTAGCTCCGGGTGTAGGTGGTTGTTACGGAAGTGCTCTTCACTCACTAGGAAGAGAAGGACCTGATCTTGTAATAACGACGTACCACCTCATCATGATGCAGGAATTAAAAATCCTTAGAACGTCAGTAATACAGTGTTTATAATGGTGTGAATTAGAATCTCTTCCGGTGTAAACATATGGGTTAAACACTGTCCTGAAACAAGTGCTACTCAGCAGCTTTTTGCTGTGTTTAACTCACATTTTGGCCTAGAGTCAGATCTTTATTGTCTCACTTGTTTCTCTTCATCTGCATCCATCTCTAAAAGGAAGAACGTTGATGACTTCACCGGACCCAGAGAGCGCAGTGACCTGGGCTTCATCACCTTCGACCTCTCAGCTAATATCCTTCACATTAACGCTTTCATGTAACGTACACTCACTCAACTTGACATGAATAAATGAAACTTCCTGTTTGCGTCCCACAAAGCACTATAGGAATTGTAGTTGCAAAGCTTAATTGCAGATAAAAGTGGCTCGCACCAACACAAATAACAGGAGGTAAAGATGAAACCGGCTAATCTGCACATCCATCCGTTTTAATTAGAACTACTTTTTACTAGGCTTCATAGAAAATTGACCCGTGTCAGCGTGACCCACCAGACACAACTAACTTTGGATTCTTTGTCTTACCTGAGGACACCAATAAAAAACCCTGATTGGTTGTGGTTTAGAAGGCAACTGTGCATGTGATATTGGTGTGGTGTAATGAAAGAATATTCCTGCATGGCAAATGTTCTTGTTCTTCCTTAACTTTATCTACATTTGCAGCCAATTTTTGACTGGAATGTCAAACAGCTGTTTCTCTATCTGACTGCTGAGTACTCCACACAGAGTAATGTAAGTCCTATTCAACACACAACTTGAATGGCTCATTGGGAGGACATTCGTTGACCTAATGCATTACCGTGTCCTTAACCAGTCCAAATAAAAAGGGTTACACTCTGGTGATGCTCTGCCAGGCAGACTTCACTTCCTGCTTATTTTTGGCTGTATTTTGTTCAGCAATATTAACACCTTGACTGACTGTGTCCATCAAAATTAGATATTATGTCCGTAAAGCCGGACTTATTACTGATTAGATGTTTTGGGTTTCATAAATTTTGAAAACAACATAAAGTAAAATAATGAAAATTCCTTACTGCAAAAGTTTGCATCTCCCCTAATAAATTACTTTTAATTTGTAACAATTATGCTGTCTCATTAAATATGTTGTTGATAAACCATTTTACTTAAGGAAAGCCAACCCTTGCACCAAACTGCATTTCATGTGTAATACGTAATATATAAATTAGTTTATAACTAATATTTGTCTCATGTAGACTTTTTCTGAAGATCACTGCCATTGACATCATCTAAACCTTAAGTGAAGTTAATCAATGTTTGTTTCAGTCTCTGAACCAGGTCGTGCTGTGGGATAAGATCGTCCTTCGGGGTGAGAGCACCAAACTTAACCTTAAAGACATGAAGTCCAAATACTTCTTCTTTGATGATGGGAACGGACTCAGGTTAGACAACACACACACACACACACACACACACCTTTGTCACCACACAGTGAGAATCTGCTCCATAGGATTTGACAGAGAAAGATTTCTCCAAACTCTTTGAAATAAGTAAGCTGATGTTATGGGAGGAAAAATCATACAGTATGAGTGAAATTAAGTCTGACCTGCTCATTTGTGTGTGTTACTTGTTAATGTTTTGCTCTATAATGTGATAGGTTGACTAACTGTCATGTCTGTCCCCTCTCCAGAGCCAATAAAAACATCACTCTGACACTGTCATGGAATGTTGTTCCCAATGCTGGAATCCTACCTCTGGTGGCAGGAAGTGGACACATCAGCTTGCCTTTCCTGACACATATGAGACCACCAAGAGCTATTAAGACTTACACACACACAGAGTAAAGCATGAGGAGACAAACACACACACACAAACACACACACAGATGTTTCTTCAGGCATGTAAATTAATGTTTGGTTTGTAATAAAAGTTAGGATTGGGACATCTGTGTTTGAGTTGTCTTTTGAAATATGACTTAACTTAATCCAACAACTGCAGGAAACTGGCATTAATGAGCCTTTAAAACACTTTTTGTCATTGTCAGGGAGAATGTGGGGCATAATCCTAAAGCTTCAGCTTGTGTTGGGGTTTGAGCTTTGGATTGGATGATTGTTCCCTGTGTCACCCATCTCCCCACAACCTTAGCATGTGAAGGAAGCATCATTATTGTCTTTGAATTTCCATCTTGTATACAAATACTATACACCTCATGTATTTGGTGCTTTCTGTAGTGTAGCTAATCAAATGATACAAAATCCAAACATCTTTTATTTACCTTTATACAGTGTACAATTCACACTATGTCATTTTTAAAAAAACTAAATAAATTCACTGTACATACAAAATGTAACTGCCACTTTGGCTGCTTTAGTGGAAAAAAAAAAGTCACCTCTGTTTTTATGTTCCATAACACACCCCACACACAGTGCTGGTGTCTGCTTCACTCTGTAAACATGATCTTACATTTAACCTGACATCTTGATAAATGGTGTGTAAATTATAATTGAAGGAAAGATCTGAACATTCATGTCATTGAGTCCACAAAAAAAAAAAAAGGTCATGTTGGAAAAAAGCCTGTTTGTGTTTTTACCAGAGGTGTGATTTTACTTTAACAGAGTGTTTAGATGAGTTCAGTACAGACTAGAGACCAGGAGAAGCTGCTAGCTGAGCTTCATTAACAACAATGTGGTCTTTATTCATGCTTGTACTAGAAGACATTGATCTTTGGAGCCATTCCTCTGGGTGCCAAAAAACTGCCACAACTCCTAGTCTGCTCAATTTTGAGGTCTCTGTGAGCAAACCGCAGGTTTTAACCCCCTCCCTGCATCTTTTAGAACATGATCCACATTAAATAAGAAACGTGTCAGAGCATTTCCTCTGTTGTCCTGCTGTGTCTTAGTCCAGCCGCTGGATAAGCTTCTCCTCCATCATACAGTAGAGAGCGACGTGGGACAGGTCAGAGATGAAGTTGTCACAGGCTCGTCTGCTGATATTTTTACAGCCTCTGAGGTCCAGCAGGGTCAGAGAGGACAAACGCTTCAGGTAAGACAGACAGCTGTCTGTCAGCTCACTACAGCCTAGAGAGAGATAAACATTGATGATTGGATCCTCCAGTGAAGATCAGTGAAGTAAGCTTACCTCACAAAAAAGGTTTGTCTAAGTACAGTCACTGGTTACAGAGACACAGAAAAAACACAGTAAAATGAAACGTACAGTGGGTCAGACTGCATAGTCTGCTTCCACCAAGTCCTTTAGTTAATGCAGAAATCAAAAAAAAAAGGGCATGAATAAATGAAATGCAAAAATTAAAACAGCAACTCAAAATGTCTAGTTAAACACACTGGGACATTTTAAAACAATCATATTGTTCATGCTTTTGCAGAAATTGGAAATGGAAATCAATGGTTTGAATATTCAATCACTTTCTTCGCTCTACAGGATGTGTAATGTGTAATGGGAAGAGAAAACCACATCTGTAACTAGATGTAGGCCATGTGACTGCTCACTGTCCTCTGATACCCACCTGCAAGTGTGAGCTCCGTGAGGTTGCTGCGAGTGTGAGTCCCGGCTGCTGTCAGCAGAGCAATTGACGAGTCGGTTATGTCCTTGCAGTGAGCTAGGTCCAGCCTCTCCAGCTGGGGCATGTGGCGCTGCAGCAGCCTCAGAATTGACTCACTGATGTCCAGACCGGACATACGCAGGGTCACCATGTTCCTCAGTCTGCTACGAGATGACTCAGAACCTATAGGACAAATAGGTGGACATGGCATAATTGTGGCCCAACGGAGCAGTCATCATTCTGTCAGAGACTGCTGTGCAGAAAATGCCTGCTGCCTTTAGATCGCTGTAAAGTCACCAGAGTAAAGAAAAGGTCTTTGGCACAGGGGATGTGGGGGACACCCTGAGTGTCTGGTACTGACCAGGTGGGGTGATGATTTCTTTAATCTGGCCGTCTTTAATGCCTTCACACCAGCGCAGGTCCAGGAGCCGCAGGCAGGGTAGAGTGGGAGAGACCAGGGCTGACAGACAGGACCAGGACAGACCTGTCACTCTCAACTCTTTTAGACCTGAAAATACACACGAGATTGGTTTGTGTAATGAGACATGTAGGGACTAGGAGATCCAGTGTGTAAGTGTGTTAGTGTGTTTTTATACCTGGGAGTCTGGTGAGCAGACAGTTGAGCTGCCTTTTGGCCAGGGGGGTCCAGGATAGGTCTAGAGAGGTGGGCTGGCGTTTGATGATGCCAGCCAGGGCTTGGTTACTGACAGGGTTGCATCGACTCATGTCCACATGAGTCCACAGACGCTTGTCACAACTCCTGCACAGGACATTGAGACAGGAGTCATCAAAGCTTAGCAACTTTTCCAGCAGCCTCCGTTAAACATTTCCAACATGTCCTGTATGCTGCTGTGACATACCACTTGTACCAGGCCTTACAGACTGTCATACAGGCCAGCAGCTCCGCTCTGCTCAAATATCTGAACACAGACACCCACACCTCCTTCTCTCCACCTTTATCATTCCCCATGTCTTTAAAGGATGGCAGAGACAGCAACGATGGAGGAGAGAGGGAAGAGGATGCAGGAGGAGCAGCACCTTCCTCTTCCTCTGAAGAAGTTGCAGAACGATCTCTATTGCCTCTGTCACCATGGTTACCTCGCAGACGTGGCCTAAGAAACAACCAACAATATCTCAAATAAGGTGTGGTAAGGATATCACATATTTACCTGATATGGCTAAGGAGATGGATAAATCTGAATAAACAATTTGACTACAATAGCAGAGTTGCAGTTTCAAATAAATTAAACACAAAATCAAATTTCTGTTGCGTCAATCATGCTGTAGTACATATTTAGTCATTAGAACTAAAACTAAATGAAATGACGCAACATAAACTACAGTAAACAGTTTGAACAGCTTAGGTATTTATTGACAACATCAGCTATTAAAAATCAACACCAGTTTCAAAGTAAATTTCTATCTCTCAGTGGCTCAAACTAGCCTGCATTTACATAACATAAGCCTAATAACACATGTACCTGCCAGGTCCTCTTGGAGTTCCACTGTCAGCTGTGGTGTCAGAGTTCTTGAGTCGGGAGGGTTTGGACAGAGCCGCCCTTCTGTGGATGAAGCCCTGCTGACCACCAGTGCCCACTGCAGCTACCCTTGGAGCCATAGCAGCCTCCAGCTTTGGAACGATGGAGCCTGAGCAGTGAGAACATCTCTGTTGAACTTATTCATTCTGACTTTACGGGTCAGTTCTTGAATTTCCTACCCTTGATTTGTTTGATTAGACTACAACAGATCAGAGGGTGAACACAAGCATTTGAAGTCTTACCGGACTGCCTCTTGGCCTTGTGCGGGCGCTGTAGAGTTACAGTCAGGTAGGAGCCATTCAGCAGGTCATCGTTCAGATCTGACACCAGGAGGACTGGGGGCTCTGGGTCTGAATCCCACCGCCCGTCCTCTTCTAGCTCCTCCTCTTCCTCCTCCTCATCTTCCAGTGTGTCCATCTCCTCCTCTTCAGGGTCAAAATCTGCCTCCTCACTGTCCTCATCATCATCATCTTCATCATCAGTCCTGCGCCTTCTTTTGTACCTACGGTGCTGTTGTTCTTTGTCTCCATCTTCACTGTCCTCTTCGTCCTCCTCTTCGTCATCATCGTCATCGTCGTCGTCGTCATCGTCGGAATCCTCAGACTCATCTCCTCTTCTCTGCATCCTGGAGCCTCCCCTCACTTTCACCCCCCGACCCCTTCGTCCACCCTCCCTCATGCCAATGCCTCGTTTTAGCTTTAGAACAGAGGAGGAGCCTGGAGTCAAGAGACCTCCTCTGGTTCCTCTCTGGGCTGAGCCACCTCTCAGCAGGCCTCTCCTGTTGGCACCAAAGCCCCTCTTAGTAGAGTGGCTCCCCCCTCGGGCATAGAGCGCCATCTTTCTCCTCTGAGAAGCTGTAGAGAGACACAGATGGATGAGAGGATTGTTCAGATCAAAATAAACTCATCACAATCACAACAAAGTAGCTTATGAAAAGCAGGTCCAATAACAGACAAACCTTCGTCGTCATCATCACTGGCAGAGTCATCCCCATCACGGCTGTGCCTCTGTCGTCGATAAATCTTTGCCATACGTGCGTCTAGCAGGGAGGAGGATTTACGCTTCTGGAGGTGACGAGGTGAAAATTGAAAAGGTAAAAGAAGAAGGTAAAAATGAAGACACAGTGCGCATGTTTGTGTGTGGGGAGGAGGAAAAACTGAAAGGAAGAAACCTATGAAAAAAAAAACCCTGACAAAGATCACTCACCCCTGGGTGGCCTTCTCCTTTGTCCCCTTTAGACTGTCGGAAGAAGAGGAAATGAACAGATCAGTGGGTTTAGAAACTGACAGCTACAGAACATGTCAAAAAGCCTCATGTCAGCTCTTTGAGATTCATCTGACAGATTTTTGCAGGCTGATAATATTTTGTGTGTACAGGTCTCCAAGAAAAAACAAAACAAGGCAAAATCTTTTTTGTTGTACTGAGAGTCACTAAAAGGAAGGCTTTACCCAGAACAGAGTGCATAGCAACAGACAATCACTTTAACTTGCACATATTCACTTTCTTACTTTTATTGTATTATTGTATTTGTGTAAATATTTCATATTTGTTGTGTGCCATTCCTACACCAAAACAAATTCCTAGTACTGTTAAGTGTTCTTAACTGTGCCTGGCAGTTTTCTTATTTTTCTGAAAAAAAAAACTTCTCACAAGACTTTCCAGAGACTTTCAGGTTCTCCCAAAGACTTTCTGTGGATCCTCCTGAAAAGTCCTACATATGAACAACATTGTCCATAAACAGCACTAAGGTAAGGGTCAGCAAAGCCACAAAGTACACAGACACACCCACCCACTCCCATGGCTTATTGCTCTGATTGGACCACTGGCAGACTTCCCTTAGCTGTCCAATCAGAACAGTGTTGCTTTAGAGTGACAGTGGGCTTGAAGAGACAGGAGCTAAAATTGTTTCAAACAGCTGAAGAATATGTGCTGCATAAAAGGTAAATTTTATGAAAAAAGATGTTTTTTGAATTTGTCCACGGATATTTCAGTACAGCCCCAGAATAAAAATAAACCCAAAATGATGCATAATATTACCACCTAAAGTAGTAGAGAAAGCCACAAAATAAGGGGAGGAACATGAATCAGCTGTAGTGCATCCATTGATGCCCCATTTCAGAGCACGTCATCATTCTTATAATAGAGCAAAGGAAACAGAAACAGCCATTCTTACACTGAGTACCTGAGTTAATGGAACTACTACTTTAACTATTTTCCAACGGAACAATACTGATCGTTTGTTTAGGGGCATGAGCCAAATGAGTATATCTTGATTTAGCTCAGTTAATCATCAACCCTTAATAGTCTGAAGTCACGTTGACTTCACAAAGACAACCATTAAGTTCACTTCTGCTACTGAAGTGCTAGGAAATGAAGGTCCAGTCACAATGCAATTCCAAAAACATTTATCATCTGATGCTTATCAAGTCTCAGCTCTATTTTATACAGGTTTGCGTCGATAAAGAAAGAATTTTGTGGGAGACAACACAATTAACACAGTGGCACACAAAATCTAGATACTGATATTTGACATTTTGTGTCAAATATCAGTTAAAACAAACCTTTTTGTCCCCAAATGACTTAGATCAAATTTGTTAATTGAGGCTTAAGCAAAGCATAATTAGATTTTTTTCTAATCTTGAGTTAGGCCATTTTCATATCTTGGATATAATTCATATCAGACCGAAGATTTGAGCATGAAGGCCTGTAATGCCAATGTAGCCTTTCTGTGTTTTGTGAAGTCCAACCAATCCTTCTGTTTTGTTGCTACAATGGAGTGTACTGGTCATAAATATCTCGATTATTGTTGTGGAAACCTGTACATGTATGCAGCCTGAAGGACAATCTTGACTTGAGGTTTTTCTTCACCATGCAAATAATCTTTTGCTCATCCACAAGACTTGTGCTCCTCAGTTTACAAGTACCACCTCTATCTTCCTTCTTAGTTTTCATGTTTCCACCTGCTGTATAAAAATCTTTTGATACGTTTGATTTTGGAAGATATACTACCTCTTCTTTTTTGAGAGCTACAATCATCTTCTTCAGCTCTTTACTTCACCCCAGTTCAATCTAAATCTCCACTCTCATGTGAGCTCTTTTCTACTTGAACCAATGCCAAAACAACACCTGAAAAAAAACCTTTTAACTGGACCCAAGCCAGGGCAACCCTGAAGAAACGCATTTCTTTGTAACAATAGTTCTGTGTTAACTTGTTAAAACTGGGATACACAATGTCCTTTATGATGAGCAGTGGGAAAAATTATTTTGAAATCAAGAAAAGGGAAAAGAATGCAATCTGAGCTGAAGGCAACTTCAAAATGAAAAAGTCTAACGGTGTAAGAGAAGAGGCACAGCTCTGGCACAAACACCATGTTTTGGATGTTTAATTTAAATCAAGAGACATGTCTCTTCTCCAAAAAAATATAGAAAGAAAAACAAAACAAAACAAAAAAAAAGTAGGAAACAAGTAGGATGCACGCGACAGACTTTACGCAGAGTAGACGGCACCTCTCACCAGTCTCGAGCTGATTGGCTGAGAAGGCAGAGGGGCCGCCACCAATAGAAGCGACGTTGAGGAGGAGGAAGAACAGGAAGGAAGAGGAGGAGGAGGAGGGAAGAAACCACAGCGGACCACGTCCCCATCCTGCTGGAAGCCTACAGGACCCCCTATGGTAGCAGAGGGCCCTGGGCCCAGCCTGAGCACCAGGGGGCCATGGGGACGAATGTGCTGCTGGTGGCTGACAGCCAACGATTCATCGCTGCCTGATGACTGATGGAGCTCAATTAAAGTCATAGAAATTTAAAAAATAAAGGAACCAAAAATAAATAAATAAATAAATAAATAGATAAATAAAATAATAAATTATGGAAAACAGAGAGGAAACACACAATTCCCGTTAGCCTTGACACACTATGACCAAGTGTGTGAGAATGCTGGGTTGTTAGACTGAATGGAAGAGAGAGCGCAAGTGTTTGCAAACAGACCCAGTGTGTGCAGTGGTGTACCAATATACATAGACACAAGAAGCAGAAGGAAACCCTAAGACTGGGTTCTAGTGTGAAACTGTGTGTGTGTGTGTGTGTGTGTGTGTGTAAGACATGGTGTACCTCTGGGTCAGTGATTCCTTGGACACACTTTGGGCACTCCCAACAGCTGGGCAGGTCTTTATTCACCACTCCTTCACCCTGAATCTGGAGGCAGATGAAGACAAAGGATTAGCAAATGGACAGATCTTTTTCTACTTTAAGGGTGAAAAAGAAGAGAACCACAAAAAAACAAAAATGCAAAAATTCTGTACCACATAGGCTGAAGTTTTTCTTACGTAAAAAAAGGGATGAGAAAGGCCAATTAAAAATAAATGAGAGACACCAAAATTATTAAACACACACACACACACACACACACACAGGCCGGATGAAGACAAGATGTTGGTATGCATGTATGGTATAAAAGTTCATTATTGAACTCACAAACTAGACCAAATGTATTAGTGGTTAAATAATTGGTCAGCCGATGAATGGTGCTGATCTTTGATATTTTAAATGAGTTTCTCCAGGTCTTTGCAGAAGATAATACTGATGAACTCTCCTGTGATATACAGAGATGTTCTTCTGTTCCAACACAGCAGCCTCCAGAATCATCACACGGATGATTCGCCTTGTTATATTTGCCCTGATGCTTTAAAAAATTAAATTGGTATATTCTGTTGAAAATCGTTTCAATGTATACAATTTAACAAAAAAAAACTGTTATTATTTGGGACCGTGCTTTATACTTGTCCTATGTTCCTGCATTGGAAAAATAGGACAGCCTTCTTTTGATATGTATCCCTGTATTCTGTATCTGCGAAAAATAGCTCTCTGTGAACAAAGCAGTTTGACTGAAACTGTCTGTAGAGTAAATAAGGACTCCTTTGCAGGTGTGACTCTGTACTGTACCGTGAGACAGGCAGGATGGACTATCTGAGCACAATTCGAACACTCCATTAGAGTGAGGGAGGGGTCTCCAGTTTCCTCCTGATTGGGCTCCTTGCAGATCTCACACACTGCAGAAAGAGGGAGGCCCGGCTGGAGGGGACAGAGTGAAAGTTCATAAAAAGACGCATCAAACATGTAGAAATGACTCAAGAAAGAAATTACGGTTACTTACTGAGAGACACTGTCGAAGCACACAGGTCTGCTTGAGCTTTCCCGGTCCGCCAAACTTCTTCATATCTCTGCAGAAATTACAGTCACCACACTCTGGTCTGATGCAGGCTTCACAGCGCTTACACCTGCAGAGAAGGAAACAGTAGGTTGACGATCACTGAAGACAGTTAACCA
Source organism: Channa striata (assembly GCA_033026295.1). Classification (NCBI taxonomy): domain Eukaryota; kingdom Metazoa; phylum Chordata; class Actinopteri; order Anabantiformes; family Channidae; genus Channa; species Channa striata. The sequence continues at coordinate 4,956,856 of CM065189.1, forward strand.
CAAACCCACACAATCTTATGAACTATAAACAACGTATCAGGGAATAAAATTAGTATTTACTCCTAACGGCTGGCATCTGCTGAGCTAAATTTAAACAAACCTGTTTCTAAAATTACTAACTAAATGTGTTTCACTCGTGCACTCATCCTGTTACCTGACCCTTCGACGTCGCAACACAGACATGGACGAGGCTGGTTTCTGTGGTCGTGGAACGATGGGTGTGGTGGCTAGTTTAGGACGAGGAGGAGGCGGTGGAGGAGGAGGCGGCTGGTACCATGATGGCTGGTAGAGGGAGGCAGAGCAGTTGAGAAACAATAAGGAAGAATGGGAATAATGAACTTTACTACAAGCAAAACCATGCCACCCACCGATCATTTTTGAAATGTATTGTGAGATATTCATGTAGTCTAACAGTTTATTAATGTTGACAATCCTTTAATCGTGACGGCCTAGAACTTTATTAGCCTTACTAAATGTGATGTGTGTAAAAAGGAAGAGTGCTTACCCTCTTTGGCCACTTGACAATGGGTTTTCCTGTGTAGGAAAATTTAGGATTGTCATTAGCATGTTCCTTCAGTAAGGCCTGCAGCACCACAGAGACAAGCGAAGTGGGAGAGAGAGCACAGAAAAGCATGAATACTAAGTTAATGGGACATTAGAAGCCAAGACGCACAGTTTCATTACACCAGCAGTTATACCTTGATGTGTGTAATGAGTGCGGGGACATTGTGTATCCCTGATGGGACACACTTCTTGTTTGAGGCAGACCCTCCAGTTTACCCAGCAGGTTCCACAATCCCTCCAACTCAAGGGGGGTCAGGTAAAATTTAACTCCAGGCTTGTCAGACTGCTTCTCTGAAGCCTCTTCGTCGCTGTCCCCACATTCCTCCCCCTTCACTTGCTCACTGGCTAAATCTGAGCCGGCTGGCTTCTTCAGACCTGACAGAAGGAAGGAGTTACACGTTCTCTTTAAAACAAATCAGCACAACACACTCATCATGAAACAGTTCTCTCAATACAGCTCATCTACTTCCTGTGGGTCCATACCAATGCCTAGTGAGTGTTTCTGAAATTCTGGAGTGAGATAGGAGGTCCCAGTCAGGCTGAAGACATAACGCTCCAACACATACCAGGCCATCTCATAGTAGAAGGGGTAACGAAACTTTACTGGCACCTGTAGGCAAACGTGAGATTACAATCACCATCACCTCCTGTTGCGTTCACCTTTCAAGTCAGTGTTTTCACCTACCCGTGTTCTGTCCTCTATATTACAAATGTTAAGTTGCATTGGGATGTTGAAGCTGTGCAGGAAGTTCCCTCCGAACACCATTGAGTCCACAGGGGTGTAGACAGCATGAATCCAACCTGCACGTGCGCACACACACACACAAAAAATGTATACATGTTGTATTTCTTATTGAAATGCTTCAACAGCGCATGAGCCAGACTGTGTACACGTCCTTTAGTCGGTGTGTACAAAATTAAATTTCATACTATTGCTGTCTTAGACATCTTGTTCTCTCACCTTTAAAGAGGGTTTAAACATAGTTTCAGGGTTGAAGCCAGGATCAGGTTTGACTCTCTCTCTCTCTCTCTCTGTGTGTATGTGTGAGAGCTAAACATTTACCTGACGGTATGATGAGGGTGCAGCCCTGCTTCAGTTCTATCCTCTGGCACTCAGCTGCCCTGTCTCCAAGAAACACATCCCCCTGTTTCCCTGAAAGCACCCAGTTCTCATACAACTCTAGATTTTGAGGGGTGGGGGGGATCAGCCAGAACACCTAAAAATAAACACATTCTGTTACACACACACTAAACAAGATTAGGTCACTCTTTGAGTTGTTAACTGAGCAGAAGAAAAATTGTTTGACCATTTAGCCAATTACATTCATTTGGACTGAACATTATAAACATAAGAACAGCCCATATAACTGAATCTGACACTTTAAGGCTGAAATAGAAGAGGATGTTTCCCCAAACAGAGAGCCCGCTGGTCCCACCTTCCTTCCTCTCAGTATGTGGTACCACACTGAGGTCCCTCCGAAGTCAATGTGAAAGTCTGTGTAGCAACCCTCAACACTCATCAGACAGTACCTGCACAAAAACATAGCAATTACAATCAGTTTATTTTCCATTAGACGTCTGCAAAAGTTCCTGCTGAAGTGTGGGTAAACTGCTTTGTACCACATACAACATTGTGGTAGAAAAATGTCATCCACATGTAGCCATTTCATTGCAAATAAAACTTTAAATACTGAAATGAGCATTGCAATATTTTTGAAAATCTGCTGCAAATTTAGCTATATTTGGCTGCATCCAACCCAAAAAGAAAGTTTGAAAACCATAAGGGACATATGAAATCTTTCATGTATTTGCAGATTAATTAAAATAAAGCTACATTCTAAATTTGCCCGAGTGACTTACTTCTGTACTTTGGGGTATTGCATGTCATTGATAGAGTTGGTTGAGTCTCTTTGTCTCTCTTTCAGGTGACGAGGCCACATATTGTCCACCCAGTCTATTAGATCTACCTAAACACCAAAAATCAGAGGAAATTGAGGAAAAAGACAACACGCTAATTATGCTTTCAGGTGAAATGTTCATTCATCATTCATCATGTCAAACTAACTAAAGGTTTGAGACACGGGTTCTCTGAGTAAAATGTAAAGTGTGTCAACGTACTGTGGTGGGTCTCTTCACCAAGTTCTCCAGCTTGGTGTGGCTGAACTCCAGGCTGATGACATTGTACAGCTTCTCTCTCTGTGATGGAGGGGTCTCGTAGTAACGTGTCCACTGAGCCATGGACATCTCTGTCCCCTTCTGAGTACTCACATCCATCACATCGATCATGCGTCTGCTACCTGAGAAAGATTTTTTTGGGCATTTCATAGAGACAGACAGTGAACAAAGACAATGATATTCAACTCATCTTTCAGTAACATATCAAGCAAAATTATTAAACCTGAGCTGGTTCCAAGTTCTCTAATATGATGTTTTACTTACACATCATACACATTACATACTTAATAGTTTAGTGAATTGCTTTTTATGACAGTGAAAATGGTGTGGTCATACAAATGTCCCACATGTTGAATTGTAGTTGTGTCTAATAAATGATTTCTGAAGTCTTACCAACAAACATCTTTACATCATTGACAGTGAAGTTAGGATCAGGCATCCTGCAGAAAAACACACAACAAATACTGTTAATGGAGAAGAAACAACAAGCACGTTTACATGTTAAATGGTTGACAGTAAAAACAAGGGAATAAATAAAATAAAAAAAAAAAAGCCTACTTGAGTCCCAGTCCATCAGGCTTCTCAAAGATGATTGGCTCCCTCAGTCCACCTCTCTGGATAAACTCATATGTAAAGTCTGGGAAATACAAAAAACAATGCTATTTTTGGCTGTTGATTGTGTTTTGTTGTTAAAGATTCCTGACTCCAGACTAAAAGGACATCATACTATATAATGATATGATGTTGCAAATCTGTGAAAGTTGGCGGAAACAACTCTAGGTATGAACTGTTCCAGCTCAGTAGGTTCCTGCAGGTGAAAAGTTACTTGCCACTACTTTTGCAGTAAAAATGTTTACCATTCAAATACAAAGTTCATCTTCTCCAACTTGGAAAGCAGGTTCTCACTCACTCAGTCACTCACTCACCTTTTCCCTCCATGCGAATAACCCGGTCAGAGCTGAACTTGTGACTGTTGACCTTCTCCTCCAGGTCAAACATTCTCCTTCCATCAATTTCCTCATCAGAAATGCCATCGTCATGGTAACGCCGTCGAGTGCCAGGCCTCTGGGGAGGGGGACAAAAGGGTGAATGAGTAATAGGACAACTGTAGAAGACAAGAATAGAATAAAGAGCTGGATGAAATCTGTCACCTGTCACAGAGGAGGTAACTTGTGCTTTCTTTACTGATGCCAAACACTGGCACTAAATGATGTGACAGATGACATGAGGATAATCCAAAGTGAGCCCCCATCCCCCTTGTTCTCCATAATCTCTCCCACCTCTTTACTAGTGTGTATATGTTCTTCATAATCTCTCCCACCTCTTTACTAGTGTGTGTATTCAACCATGCACTAAGCTTAGGCTAATACAGTGTGTTCTTGTGTACATCAGTGGAAGCCTGAGAATCAGAGTGGATTGAATTCAACACTCGTGGGGCACAGTAGACGTCACCATTAGAATGGTTAAACTACCAAAGTAAAACGCTGAAGGAAACTAACATGTTTTACATACTGTTCAGCAATGGGTGATTTCAATTCAAGACCTATTCTAAGACCTTAATATGAAATTTGATGCATTTCATAACCAGGGGACACTGCATTATATTTAGGAACCACTTCTAACCCTAGCAAAAACTTCATTGCTATTGCCCACCTGGTATCCCAGCCTCCAAAACTGTTTGTGACCAAGTCAGATCAACAGGCAGAGCACATTACCAGCTTACAGCCAAGACATTCAGCCTGAGGTTTGTCCTGCTCATGGATTTAAGTACTTACATGTAATAATGTCAGTCAATTAACTACTGCTGGGAAACACCATGACGAGGACAGCTTTCCAGAATCGTAAATGCAATTTGTGACTTAAAGGATACCTGTTCAGTATGCTGCACTTCAGAATCCAAATAAATTTGCCAAAAAGAAATAAATTAAAAAAGGATATGCTTAATGCCTGAGAAAGTTGAGCTACCTTAACATTCACTGTAGTTATACTGATCATGTCATTACATCATGTAACATTTTTTTGGCTCCAGCTGAACTAAAACAGGCCAAAATATAACACAGTAACATAGATGGATCCCAATGTGTGTGCATACATATAAATAGGGGCAACCCCTATTACATTTAGTTTAGGTTGTATTGGCTTAACAGTGCCAATTTTACAGTTGCACTCAAAATCAAAAAGCTTCCACTAAAAATCAGTTGTATAACTGTCAGCTGTTTGCAATGAACAAAAAAAAAGGGTAAGTATAAAGGTTGAGCACAGCTAATGTTACCAAGTGCTTCCTCCATATTTAATGCACAATTCAACTTGTAATCATAACTGTGGTCTCACAGTTACTCGACTATCTTAAGAAAATCCTTCATAAAAGCAAAACTCCTGCAAATCAGGTATTTTATAAATACACCTGACTCAGCTTATTTAGTTCCACCGAATGCGCTTGAGAAGGAACTCATAAAATATCTGAACTGGCTCTGGGTTTGTTGACTGTCATTTTGCATGGCTAAGTCAAAAGAATTGTCGAACAGTGAAGAGAAAAGATTAGTTATGGCACTGAGTGTTTCTAAAGACACTATTGGAAGCCATAGTTAAAGGAACAGCAGCGACTCTACCTAGATTTGGCAGAAAAAGGAAGCTTTTAAGGGCTGGAACCAGAATTCTGATGAGGCAGGTGGAGGAACCCTCAAAATGACTGCAAAAGACCTGCAGCAAGACTTGTCTGTCTTTCATGTTTTCACACATGAAAGAGTCTTTCACATCTTTCGATTTGAAATTATTCCGAATATAAAATCTCATAGCTGCAAAGTGCAAGCAGAATTAAAAGCATAACGGCACCTGCTGGAGTGTGATAGCAAATGTGTAAAAAGCATTTTTCTCTCATGTGTTTTCTACTTCTAAAGTGTTCAGTGCCTGCAATCTAATACGTTTGTGCACCTGCAATTATTGAAATAAGCCTCTTCACATGCTTTTGTAACCAATACTACAGCTGGGTGTGTGAGCAGCTGGCGTTCAGCGTGCACACGCATCTTCTTTAGTTCTAATCATCGTTATTCACCTGCGCATCTGGGCAGGCAGGTAAACACCAGAATAACACCAGACACCACCGCTTTAAACCTACCAGTCGTTTGCTGTACCGTGCCTTGGATTCATCCATTATCAATGGAAAATGGCTTTGTCCAACCAAGTGAGGATATTTATACAGACGACTGTCCTACCAGAAAACTACAGGCTGTACCGTTAGCGCAGCAACACATGGCTTCAGGTGACAGTAACCAGGCAGATCAAGACTCCGTGTGCAGCAAAGAAACTAACGTCAGTCTGTGACTTGCTTAGCAAAGTCCATCAGAAAGGACAGTTTAGAAGAGCTCCTTTAATAAGCACTTTATTACACGTTTCATAAACCAAGTATTGATGAGTGTGTTGCTGGCACAGCCTAATTAGAGTACTTCACCATTTAAAAGTAAACTTTCACAGAAAATGGCCACCATTAACGTAATGTTCTAAAACCGACACTGACTAGAAACGTTGACGTTACTTGAGCTTTGTTCTTTACATTCACAAGTCAAGTCGTCTCTGGCTAATGTTAGCTGAATGGGAGGCGTCCTGCTTACACCCACACCACATTCGTCCTGACCTGAATGCGCCTTAAATATCTGCATTCGCGTATTTCTAAAGAAATACGAGAAGACAAGTACATTTCGCTACTGTTAGTTCTAGCGTACTACAAAGTTAAAGCGATCTCCGAACAGCCGCCATTTTCCATCGCATCACAAAACATCACTAAGTCCCACCCATAAACGCGCATTGAACCAATCACAGACAATCCGGCGATGTATTCATTGGACTTCAACGGTATCACTCACCTAAAAGATCTCTAGACGGTTATTGGACAAGATTAGCCAATAGAGCCAAAGAGGTGCTGGCAAGGTACCAATGACGATACAATTTGAAAACGAGCTGATACCTTATTGGTTATTATTTTGTAACGACGTTAATTAGTGGACAAACGCACAATAGACCTATAGAGAGGGAGCCAATCACGCGATGATACAACCCACTAGCCAATACAATAAGCCATCATTCGGAAATATCTAGAATAACCTCAAGAAAGATTAGTTTTAGTGCGCTTACCCCCATAATCACACTTGTCCGTTTGCCTCCAGCCGCCCGCAGTGATACGAGACGTGTGGCGATCTCTATGTCCCGTGTTTACCCTCCTAAAGCCTCAGATCGCAGGGACACGTTTTGTAGCATTCACCTCTACAGGGAAGTGCCTTCAGGTCCATAAATGGAAATGCGCTTTGAATAAACGGCTGCGGATTGGCTGGAAAATGATGCATGGGGACTGTGATTGGTGGCAGTAACACGTCTTTCAAGCCGCGCAGCTAGAATACGGCGAGCGAGAGGAACACGCCAAACTGTCGCACACTATTAATGAAACGTAAAAGAATTGTTCATAAGAAAACACAATTACATTAATTTATTTTAATCGACGAGGCGACTGAGCTACAACAATTGTGTGTTATTTTTTACAACGAAGTAATTTCTTTATAAACAGCTGGAAAGCGGTAAAGCTTAAACAGTGTACGCAGGAATGGAAGGACACTACACGTTATTAAAGCGTCAGACCAGCTAATAGCAATGAAGGTGAACGTCGCCGCCAGTGCTTGTGGAACCATGGTTGACCAGATGGTTTGCAAATGTTGACCCTCCCCCCTTGAATCCAGATCAGTCGTGTTTGTTGTTAGTTTAATTAGGCTAAAATAGAAGGATTAAAATTAATCTAATTGTATTATTTCTATTTAGCTTTATGGAAACCTGGCACAATGTGGTGTTTTCTGGACACGCTCATCAGGTGATTTAATCTGTGAAAACACACAGGTTAAACATGGAAACTGCAGTTCCTGTGATCCACTGTGTCCTGAAACCGGTTGATCATAGTCAGCATTACATTTCCTATGCTGACCCCTGTTCCTGACAACATTAGGATCATTAGGTTACTAATATTGTATTGGTATTTTGTGTATTGCATGATATCCACAAGGGACTTTGGCTGGTGCTTTAGTTGTAGCAAACTAATGCAGTTCATCATCAGGGTGAGCCCACTCCCATAGTGTAGCTCACAAAGATCCAACCAGAGTCTAATCATTAGGTGATATAACTACTGTACAATCCCTTAACAACCCATATACACGTAATAAAAATGAGAGCAATCATTGCAATAAATGTGCATACATATAAACACAGAAAGACCTGAAGCTGTGAAACAGGCAGTGTCAGTGTAATGCAAAAAAAGCTGGGATATTTTCCGCGAATCAAGACTACTTTTAACTCTCAGGCCATAGTATCTCCTATGAGCCTTCTCGTAATCAGTTCAACATTGTTGGTAATGTTTTTTTGGCATTGGTAACATTTCTTTTTTTCTGTTGCTAAATTGAAAGATTATTTGAATAAAAGCAAAGTATCGAGTCATAGCAGGTGTTTATGCACAACATTATATTAATCATTAGATGCAGTCAATAGCATAAGCATTGGCACAGCAGTATGGCTTCTATATAAAAAGACAAACACTAGAAAACATTAAAAGGAATAACAACAGCTGTCTCAATATTTACTGATTAGTAGAGCTGCAGCCTGATGATGGCCAGTGAGGTAGTCATGCATTCTACTTCGCTCCAGTGTTAACACCCACTGCTATCTTATATTCATTAACTAACGTGTATGTGAAGGCAGACTAAAGAGTCTTTTGAGGATTGGAATCATCTGATGTAGTAGTTCATGGAACAATAAATTCTTTAAATTTCAACCTAGATATTCTTAGGTTTCAGGCTAGTTTTGTAAAGAATCTATTAGTGAAAAGGAGACAGGGGCCTACAAATGAAGAAATCAACTTTTATATGTTATAAAAGAAGTAAATCAAAGCAAAAGAGAGACACAAAGTTGTCACTTCATTAACTACACAATCTAATACAATCCAGTATAACAGCTATACCGCACATATCACATTTATGACTTATCGGTTCAAGGTTTTTGTTGGGGCAACATTGCACTGAAAGGTGTCATTGATAAAACGTTCACTTTCTAAATCAATGGTATTTTTAACAATCACCCTGCAGACCGTGAATTGGTGACCACAAGAATGATTTGTCTCTACTCATGTTTAAAGACTGAATTTAGTCTTTGTCGTAAACACTTAAAAAGACTTTTACCAGACTGGTCCACAGGGTGACGTGTTTCACCATGTCGAACTGCTCGTTCTTGGGATGGATAAAGATCAGTTGGTAGAGTACTTGTCCATGAACCTCAAGGTCACTGGTTTAACTCCCAGTCATGCTGGCTATATGTCAAAATGTGCCTGGGCAGGACAGCAAACCCCAAAAGTTTTTACTAGTGTCCGCTTCCTTAGGATAAAAGTGTAACGATTCCTCATAATAAATCTTTCCTTAAGGTTACAGTGTGTAACACACACTTCACATATTTTAAATAGAAATGTGCTCCAACAGTGGAATCCTCCTGTGACACGGATAGTGCATTAAACAGTGCTGGCAGCAGTGCAAAGATATTCACTGCTCAAAGCATTTTAAGGAAATTTGGCCTTACTGACCATTTAGTGAACAGCAACATGTTTTGCTTAATTGAGATTAGTAAGTTATTTAGCATCTTATTTATTGTAATAGGATAATTTGTCCAGAACACGGTGGATTGAAAAGATGAAGGAAAGCTGAAGAGGGAGGAGGAGGACTGAGCAGAGCGGACAGGACTGATTCCGTCTCACATACAGTAAGTTCTGGTTTAAGCCGGACAATGTAGCTTTAAAAGCTGTGAATCTCCACAATTCCCCCAGAGATCTTGCACATGTGAGGGTTGACTGTGTTCAGATCACCGTACAATTAAGAGCATTTGGGGAATTATTTGTTAGAATATTCTTGACCAAGCGTTTTGGAGTGAAGAAACTTGTCACCCAGTGGAGCGGTGTGTCTTCCTGATGTTTTTTTCATCATGTTTAGACAAATATGAAAGTCTATGACAGACAAATAACTACTCAGAAACTAAACACTGGAAGATGCCATTCACTTTTGATTTATAGGGATTGAGAAAACGACCAATGGTCTCCTTTAATTCTTGCCAACATGGTTTGGCCCCATGATGTCTGCAGCTAAATGCTGACAAGAACGCACAGGGGCAGATTTAAATTTAAAATAATAATTGCCCTGACCTAACTGAGATCTCACACTGTCCAGTACATTAAAGCCCACTTCCATTCTGATATAATGATGGAATACATTGAAAAGAAAGTCATAAACTACTGGTTCTGTTCAGGATCTGGTTTGGGATCACTTCAGCTGGACTGAGGTGGTAGGTGGCCTCATGCAGGTTTTCTACTTGATGAAGCTGTAGACAAATGAACCGAGGACAATGACCAGGATGACACAGCAGCAGAGGATCATCATTTGTTTCTGGAGAACAGGAGGGAAAAGAATGCAGAGATAGGAAGGGAGATGGTGTTAAATGACTCTTCCTTACAGTGGCCAAATTAAAATCACACAATACAAATCTAAAGTCCCCAGTTTAGGAGGGCAACAAGACAGTTCTTGTGTAGCAGAGTAAACAGTTACAGGCTGAGTGTGAGCAGCACATGCATGCTCAAATTATGACTTCAATATGACGCCATACAGATCCACTACTCTTAATAAGATTTAGGATCTGGAAACAAACGTGATGAAAACTGCACTTAATGTCAACTTTGATCTCAGGATGGACATTTATCTCTTAAAAAGAAACTAATCACTTAACTTATCACTAATGATAAACTGATCTCAAATAAGCATTAAAGAATAGATGACTACTGTATCTGAGTTAACTTTTAATGATTAATTTCCTTATTAGACAAAAACCACGATTTGATCAAAACAATATAAAGGCCATTTCTTTACAGAGTGGGTTACGCTCTGTGCCACAGAAATAAAGTAAAACGTCTGCAACATGCTTCAGTCTTCAATCATTTACATATACATTTAGTTATTTGGCAGACGCTTTTATCTAAAGTGAATTAGCGAGAACAATACTTGTGTAAAGGTTTTGATAAAACATAAAACATGAACTGAACATTTTATTCAGGACTGCTTCCTAAATATTCAGAGAAAGTCACTAACTTCTTCTTGGCTATTCTCGTTTCTTTGATACTAAAGACCACCTGATGGGCTGGGGAGACCGTAGTGGAGTTTGGCAGAGCAGGGAGAAGGAGAACTGTGTAGCACAATGAATTGATGTGGAGACTTGTGCTGGTGCACATTCAGCTTTAGTGATTAAAGCAACATTTCCTTTATCAGACATACACAAAGCCACTGAGTGTTTTGACAAAATCGCTTCACATTTGTGTGTAAATGCAGAATCTAAACATACTGAACGTGCATTAAGTTACTTTTAATCCACAGACAATGATTGAATACAATGGGATGTTGCAGCATCTGTATAGTCCTCATAGAAACAGAAAAAGGCTTCACGGGAGGAAATAAGCCCTTAAACCCTTCAAAATAGACCAGATAACAGCAAGTGACCACAGTGGGAGAAATATGTTCCCAACATATGTTTATGACAACTAAAATGGCAGCATGTGCTCAGACGTGAGCGGTAATGGCCTGATATTAGTTCCTCTTTAAGCAAAGTGACCTCCTACGCATACATTTACTGACACTGTTAGTTAGTTTTGGGCAAATATGGGTAATATGATGGTTGTTGTTCCTGTTATGTGTATGTGTAACTGGGAGATGACTAATTCATTCATCTATTGATATGAAGTTATGAAGTGGATGATCAGAGGAAACTAAGACCTATAGCATCAGCTGTGGCTCTGTTTCTAATCCACAGATTCTGAATGAACTTACCCTGCGTGCCTCCTGCTGGAATTTTGCGGCTTTCTTGGTGTCAGCCACCGCCCTCTCTACGAAGCCCACTGACTGGTCCATGTTACTCTCAATCCTGTCAATCATGCCGCCCTGGATGATTACGAACAATTCATGCATGTGTTCGTCATAGAGAGTGTACACTGTGTAGAGTTTATAACGACGTGGTAAAACTCAGCCCATCAAACCAGAATCATCTGGTCAATTACACAAAAGATGATTATTCTAAATTATATTTTTGCAGAGTTTGGCTTGAATGCATGTTGATAATTCAGACATTAGACAAACAAAGTAAAAATAATTTAGGTTCACTCCTGGACTTAGTCTCTATAACTTTAGTTAATCCAATTAATTCACCAAATGTATAAGTAAGCTAAAATGCTCCATAAGACTTTTTTTCTGGTTTTAGACAGACAGCAACAACATAACAGTGTATTTATGTCAGGATCAGGAAAGCCTCTTATAGCTTTCATTTGTCACACAACTGCATTAAATATTATGGACGAAGTTGTCTTGGAGTCTTTATTTCATTGATTTATTTTGCAGTTTTGCAGCATTTAATTAACTCATCAGCTTGCATTTTATGTGTGAGAGTGTGTGTTTGTGTACCTGGTTCTCAACCAGCATGGCAATATCAACGAACATGTCATGGAGCTCTTTAATGCTGCTTTCCAGCCTCATGATGTCTTTGTGACGAGCTTCAATCTCGTTTAAAGCCTGCTGGTTGATCTTGGAGTCCATGATCTGTGTGCAGCAGAGGATTAAACACAATCAGATCTGGGGAAGAATGAGAAGCCATTTAAAAAATGAATAACAGATCTGAAGCATGTTCCCCTCACCCCGGCAGTGAAGACAGATGAGTTTCCTCCCTCTAGCATCTCCTCCAGCTCCTCATCAGTTGTTGTTTTACCCGCTGGAATGGACAAAAAGAACAGTTTGTCAGAGAGTGTCAGCTGGAAAAACCTGCTATAGTTCATAGTGTAATGTTCTTATTGGGTAATTAGCAGTGGGGCACATGCTCAAAATAGTGGGGCACATTTAGTAAATGGCAAAAAGGTAAATGAATGAATTATCTGCACTTATATAGCGCTTTTCTACCTGTTGGTACTCAAGGCGCTTTACACTGCTTCTTATCTACCCATTCACACTCTCAAACACATTCATACACCGATGGGGGAGCTGCTATGCAGCTGGCTGACACTCACCAGGAGCAACTAAGTGGGGGTTCAGTGTCTTGCTCAAGGACACTTTGACATGTGACCAGAGGAGCCAGGGATTGAACCAACAACTGTGGGATTGGTGGACGACTGTGCTACCAACTGAGCCACAGTCGCCCCAAAAAAGGTGCTTAAGTTAAAATTTTTATTTGTTGTGTTACTAATGTGTCAGGGATGTGTGTTATGGACGGTGCAAGTTAATGAAATAAAAAGTAACTATGTAATAAATGAAAATCAGTGGCAGATCATGCTATTTTTAGCTCCTTTTCGTTTAGGAGAAACTGCATGACTTCTGTTTGAGAACAAATGTTTGTTTTATAATGTAACAACTTCAGTAATATATAGGAATTTACTGACATGGTTACTTTCAAATTCCTTTATTTTATTTTTATTTTGTTTAATAAAGCTACAATAGACATTTTCTGCTTGAATGAGCATTGAATGAGTGATTTATCATAACATTTGTGTAAGACGCTGAGTCTGTCAATTACACATTTGGGGGTTTAACCTAACGTTTCATAGACTGGCTGGAAGTGCAGCCGTTTCCTGAATAATTATGTGCGACTTGTTGCAAAACAGCTCAGTTCTCCTTTTGCTCTAGGGTCTTTTTTCTGTTATAACCACAAGCCAAGAAGCTGGTAACTTTTTTGGGTTGGGCCCTTGCCACTCTTGGTTGCACCTTTGGTTCTTCTCCTGATAGTTACCAGTACTTTTATTGAATTTGTTCAATTTATAGCCTTATCTCTATATGTATGTTTCCAAAAATTCAGTCTCACTTGACTCGCTTGAGTCATGATAATTGTTAAAGATAAATCCCAGTAAACTGTCACAGGTTGTTGTTTTATTAAAACCACATGTTGTGTCTGACAACAGGAAACTACCAGTGGGGATCATCTGATAGTTCAAATGGCAAAGACAAAATCGGGGTGTGACATATAGTCAGAGCGGATCCGTGTGGATCTGTGGAAATGTGGCTCCTAAATCCACACCCAAAAATATTCAAGTATTTCTTCTCAACTCATCACCAAATTTGCATCTACACGTGATTATATCATCCTTTTTACATTTCCATTTAGCAGACGCTTTTATCCAAAGACGTCTTACAGAGTAATTTGTTACTGAGACACGATGGCTCCCATGCCCAGGGAGGCTTCGACCCTGTGGTCTGTGGACGCCTTACCAGCTAACTTTTTGTTTGACTGTAGTAAGTGATAAAATAAAAGGGCAGCATGTTACTTACTGATTTCCAGCTGTCTGGCAATTCGTCCCTTGCTCTTGTCTCTGAAGTCCATCTGTGCCTCATTGTACCTTGTCATCACTTCTACAAACTTCTTGGCCAGGATAGCATGCTAGTGACAATCAAAATTAATACGTCCTGTTAATCAAACATCTGTAAATGTGACATAAGACATCAAAGTGTGCTATGTTTTAAAAAAATGTAAGGCCAAGGTTCCAATTTTAGCTCACTATAATATGTGAGACAACTATAATAAAGAACTGTGGTGTCAGTGTGTGTAACAACTCCTGCCCTGACTTTTTTATTCTCACTCTTTCCGTCCAAATCCCATTTCCTCAGCTGATAAGGGTCAGACCTTCTAGTTTGAAAATGTAATATACAGGAATATGAATGAGAATGTAAACACATTGCTCAAAAAGGACATTAGACTGCACATCAGTCACAGTTGTACTGCCTGACCTGGGACTTGCGTATCCTGAGGTCTGCTGAGGCCCTCTCATCTGTGTTTGACTCAAGCTGGCGCTCGATACCTGCGACAAACACACAAAGACTAAGTATTTTTTAACACCCTTAGTATCCTTGGAAAACTCTTTCCGTTCCTACGGTATCCTGCTCTAACAAACAAAAGATGAGCCTGAAGAAAATGAGAACGACTACTGACTCTTGAGCTTGTTTCTGGCATTGTTGGCTGCCTTCTTGATCTCATTGGTGAGCGCTTCAACATCATCCTGTGTTTCTAAAAGAAAGAATGAGAGTTGAACAGGATTGTGAGCAGGAAATCCTGATAATAACAGCAGGAGTAAAAAAAAAACACATCAGAAGCAGTTACTCTGATCAGATGTTGGAGCTGACAAGATGGTGGAATACAGCTTTTTGATTTCTGTTACACTCTCGTCTATCTTGTCGATGCTGAGACGGATGTCTTCAATCTGCGACAAACACCCACACACACACACACTCATTAATTAAGAAATACATCTTTGCTTAGACATATGAGAAAGGGGCAGACACAGGCAGAACCTGAGCAAAGAAATCATCCATAAAAGCCTCGCTCTCCACTGGAATCTCAATGTCATCGCCTCCAGCATCACTAGTCTGTTTAAACACACAAACACACACACATGGAAATCCAAACTTCAGGATAAAATGGACATGCCTTCACCTAACTATATTTACTATACTTTAGTGATTCCAACATCTTTAAAACATAGAAAGGCTGTTTCTTCACAATACGCTGACATTTACAGTCAATGTTGGATCTGATCCATTTTACCATAAATTTCAAATGTTTAGATATGTTGTAAATTTGTTGGAACATGTGATGAATTTGGGGCAGGCTGAAAACATTAAACAAATCACTAGATTGATGTAGACAGTGCAGCTGCACAGTATAGTGCAGCTAGAATATTAGTTCGAACTAAGGTCTGTGCTTCCAACATGTGCTCTTCAGACTCAGTATGACAAATGTTGTGCCTACCTCCTTCAGCTGCGCCAGTCGATCTTTCATCTTGGCAAGTTAGTTTAAAAAAATGCAGATTGGTAGATAGAACTAGCCTACAACACCTACAGTATTAAGATGGCCTCCAAATTAGCCAGGCTGAAATGATTTGCTCCTTGATGGAATCCAGGAGATCTGACGGGCTGACAGCCAGTACCAGAGAATGAGCCGTGGGTAGAGAGATGAGTTAAAATAAGGACAAAAATCAATCAATCTATACATGAATGGAGGGTCCTGGCTGTTTGGATGCTCCTCTGTGGGCTGGAGTTTGTAGTCAGCCTAACCTGAGGTCCCACTAAGCCTCTAAGAACGGATTAGGACAGCAGTGTTCAGGAAGATAAACCTCTCTCTCTCTCTCCCCTCACCCCTCGTACAGACACATTTACACAATGCACGGAGACTCCAGGTTCTACTATTAGTCAACAACATGCAAATACTACATTGTATTTTATTTCTTGTGTTTGTAGGTTAATTAATTCAATTCAATTCAATTCAACTTTATTTATATAGTGCCAATTTACATCAAAGTCATCTCAAGGCACTTTACATAATAAAGTCAAGACTATACAAACATGTAGAGAAAACCCAACAAATCCCCCTTGAGCAGCTATAGGCCACAGAGGAGAGGAAAAACTCCCTTTACCGGAAGAAACCTTCAGCAGAACCAGGCTCAGGGTGGACGGCCATCTGCCTTGACCGGTTGGGCTGAGTGGAAAGTGGAGAGAGAAAAGAAAAGAGCAACAAAAGAACAACAAAACATTGACCAGGTTAGTGGGACCAGTAGCTGCACACTGGAGGACACACAGTGCCAAATCCGGGGACACCTGAAGACAGGGACAGAGAGAGGGAGACAGAGAGGCAGAAAGACAACTACGGGACAAAGAAGATATAGAGTTAATGTCATACAGTGGTGACATTATAGATGAGGAAAGTGGCACAGTGCAAAGTCCCCCAGCAGTCTAAGCCTATAGCAGCATGACTATAACCAACTATAAGCTTTATCAAAAAGGAAGGTTTTGAGCCTAGTCTTAAAAGTAGAGAGGGTGTCTGCTTCCCAAATCTGGACTGGGAGCTGGTTCCACAGGAGAGGAGCTTGATAGCTAAAGGCTCTGCCTCCCATTCTATTTTGGGAACCACAAGTAGGCCTGCATTTTGGGACCGAAGTGGTCTAGTAGGATGATATGGTACTAGGAGATCTTTTAAATATGATGGGGCTTGACCGTAGAACTTTGTAGGTAAGAAGAAGGGTTTTAAATTCTATTCTACATTTAATGGGAAGCCAATGGAGAGAAGCTAATGAAGGTGAAATATGAGCTCTCTCCCAGTTAATCTTGCTGCAGCATTTTGGATTAATTGGAGGCTTTTTAGGAAGAAGGCAGCCTGAAAGTAGAGAATTACAGTGTTAACAAATGCATGAACCAGTTTTTCAGTTTGCAAATGTTTCTTAGGTGGAAGAAGGCTGTTCTAGAGATTTGTTTCATGTGTGAGGTAAATGACAAATCCTTTTGAGGTTTATACTTCTCTGTTATTTCAATTAACACCAGGGAATATGGACAAAATGTCAAACTGAAACCTTCTCTGTGGTATCATCTATATGTTGGCTTTGTGCCCTCCTGTCTTCCTTCACCCTCTCCTCTCAGCAGGATAAAAAGACCATTTGGATATTAATAAGCACTTATAATAATTAAAAAACTGCTGGAACTGGCTGTTTAGGATGCTGCATGTTAAACTTTTTTTCTGTACATTTAGCTTAATTAAACCTAATTTTCGCACCATAAAATCTCAGTGAGCCTCTCCTGCCTCTGGACATTTTATTATAGCAGCTGTTGGAAATACATTCATTAAGCATCTTTCCATACTTCACATTTAATATAAGGCTGGAGCTAACAATCATTTGTGTTCTGGATTAGTCAGGTGATTCTTTTCTCCAGGGTTCAACTAATTGCATGGTTGGTGACAAAATTAGCCAGAAGCCCAATGAAATGATACCTTTATATGATTGCTCTATTCCTCACATTACTCCATTTAATGTAATATAAAACTACAATATGCAGCTTTTGAGAATCAAGCTTGATGTAGCATTAGACTAAGTGGTTGGAGCATATATCTAATTAGAAAAGTATAGTAGTAGTAGTAGTTTTGGTTTAGACTGTAGTTTTGGTTTGAGTGAAAAGAAAGGAATTCTAACTTCGAGCACCTGGAACCATTTTTTCTTAATCACAAAACCACGATCACTAAGTTCAATAGTCAATTACAATTTTCTGAAATGAATTAACCATTTAATTGTAGTTGTACCTTTATTTAGTATTGAAGAGAACAATCAAAGTCAATGTATTTTGTAACTAAATATCAGCACAAATCTGAGGTACCTTTAATTATACATTTTGAGCCATCGTATACTTTTACTTCACTAACATAACTGGGCTGTGCGACTGTGCTGCTGTTACTTAGTAGCTCTACCTACTGTACTAATAATAATACAAAATATGATTTTAAAATCTGTATATTTCAGTTAAAAAGGAGGAGACACCTGATCCCTGTGGCAGAAATTCACATAATACCTGGCAGTCAGTTTCACCTTTACCAGCAGTTACACATTGTAAGGACTATATTATAACGGTGTGGGTTTAATCTCAGCTTTTTAATTGTCACATCTTTTATGTTTGCTGATAAAATCGCACTTGTGATCAGAGGATGATGACACCGTCAGGGAGACGTGGGTCTTCTTCTCCCGCGGTTCTCTCTCTTTCCCACAGTGTCGTGAAGGCACCGCCGCCTTCCCGGCTCCTCCCATGGCTCCTCCACCCATCTTCACTCTAGCCCGGGTGGATGCTGCGCTCACACGCTGACCCGAGACGACGAGACGACGGACAGCACCACCCGAAGGTAAGTGGAACGGCGACCCTGCAGGGTCAGCTCAGGTCCGTGAAGGGGGGCAGACGGAGGCGGACGCACCTTTAGCGTGCGTGCGTCCCCGTGTGCCCGTTTACGCGATGCATTCCAGCACGCGGGACGAAGTTTCCCGTGCGAGGCTGCTGCTGTTCGGGGACGCTCCGGTCAAATCTTTGTCCTCGTCTCCGTCCAAAGTTTCGGGAGCGTTTCTTCAATCAGTGTCCACGGCGCGTTCACGTTTCATTCTTTCCCCTCTCCCGTGCGGCGCGCGGGACTGGAAGGAAAAAAAAAGTGCGCGCGCGGCCACACCTCTGGCCTGTTTATGCCGCCGCGCGCACACACACACTCGCGGATGAACACTCCCCTTTGTTTTGTTGCTGCTAAAGCGGAGTCAGACAGCGACCTGTGAGGCTTTCAGGTGCTGTCAGTATTCCTAGCACCGCACAGAGTGTGTCGCGGGCTCATTATTGTCAGTAATGCTGCGTGTCAGACGGTTTATGACGACATCACAAAAGTGCAGCAGTTTCCACAAATATGACTTGATTTTGTTCTAGTTTTATTTACCACTGTTACACTTTGGGCTTTTTACACAATAGAAATGTCTTTTTCTCTACTCTGTAATGCATTCCAGTTAAAATATGATCCCTTTGTTACATCCCATGAAAGAGTTTAAAAGGGCGACAGTGATTTGAAGAATATCACAGGTGCAGTTCTGCTAAATTAAGACCCAGCGCTCGCTCAGAATAGACAGGCAGCAGAGCAGCAGCTGAAATGCAAACAGGTGCAAGCTGAAAGCTGTCTCTAAGGTAATAACAATAATAATAATATTAAAATTTTGCAACTATTCAGGTACGAAAAAAATTAAAAATGACCACTGTTTAAACGTTGTCACGTTGTGCGACACTTACTAAATCAATTATATTGTCAAATATGATAATAATATACAAATATAATGTAAATTCAGGCCTAGTGTTGCTGTGACATTAAATGGGGATGTCCCTAATGAACAGGCTCCGTCCTCAGGGTTTGTGAGCTGTTTAGAAGGGGAAACAAGCTGCGAACCAGCCCTCACCTGTTGGGATTGAGATCGACTCAGAGCCAGAGAACCACAGGTCAGCTCCAAACAAAACAGTTAAACACACAGATGCAACACACCAGCTGCACCAACCTGGAGCCCCAGGAACAATTCCTCAGATTGGGCCCCGATCCCACCAGGCTTTCAGTCACACAGCCCTCAACCCCTACGTGTGTGTTTGTTTTAATGAAATAATTAATTAATTTGGCCTGTTTTATTTTATTTCTTGAATTTACATATTTGAATGTATTATTATTGCTTCATAGTTTTCTCATGTTATCAAAAGGAATAATTACACAACTTATATTCGTCGAGCATATAACTAGCCATTCACCCCGCTAACTGTTGTTTTTGTCACTATTAGACTATCCTGTGTCTCCTCAATACCCCTCCTCAGTTCCCAAACCTTTATCCACTTTCACACGAAAACACACACTGTGCATAGGTCACGTATGTCTCTTTGACTTTTCTTACACTAGCTGTTATGTGTTGTATTGCGTTAATTGTACTGCTTTTTGTTGTTAATTTAAAAAAGACAAGGGGATTGTCCCCATACATCGTTTTCACTGAGAAGTGTCTTACAAGTACTAAAAACTTTTGCTTCTAGTAAGAGTTACTGGACTGGAAAATCCTCATCAATCCATTGCAGTTAAGCAGTGAACGGGAAATTCTTGTTTACTCTTCTGCCAAAACAAGTGTGGTGGTGGGCGGTGTTGAACAAAAAGAGCAAAAAAGATAAGGAAAAATATCAATGTCAGTCGTTTTTTACACAAAGGCAGTTACACAAAGGCAGGATTGGGCCTGTGGACAGATACTAGCATTTGACTATGGTGGTTTGCTACAAATGAGGAAACTCTGACACAGTGGAATCAACAAAGACAAACAGCCTTGGTTCCAGGCCACTGATGATTTTATGTTTTCTGACTTGTGTGATCTTGGTCTTCATCTAAGTATAGGCAAATAGTGTGCATTGATTTTGAGAAGCTGCAGCTCATGTTGTCCTGCTATAATCGCCATGCTCCACGAGCCATGCCGTATGTGAAGGTGGTAGACTTTATGAGCAAAGATGTTGCCCAGCTCGGCTCTATGCGCACTAACAAAGAGTGCTGGTGAAACTGTGCAGTTCATAAAGGGGAGGAACTGCTTACAGCTGCAACTCATTAAAACTGTTTTTCCACCATAACAGTTTCAGGAAGTTCCTGGGAAAGAGTCTGTCTAATTTTGTCTGTCTGTCTTTGGACAGACAGACAAAAGTAAGATGGCAAATAGCACTCAAAACACACACGGGTGAAAATGTTGGTCTCGATGGCAGCAGTCTTAATGACTTATTTTCACTACTCCTCTGAAATCTAAAACACATACTGGTGTAGACCTCAGTGTCTGACTTGAAGTACATGACAATGACTTAACATGGCATTAGAATATGACAGTATAAAAAGCCTTGCTTTCAGTTTCCTGTCAGTCTGCACAGAGAAGAGGACCAAGCACCACACTCAGTCCTGCCATCAACAAATTACTCCTTCATGTAGGGCACATGAAGGAGTGATTGTGGGTGTGCCTCATTGTATTTCTTCTGTGGCTTGCTTTTATGTGAGGGGAAGAGTGCTTCCTGTAACACTTCCTCCATTAGATAACCAGGCCAAACACACATGTGCACATTAGGCTTCTAGACATGTCTGAGGAGTGTCAGACCACGGTGGTGGGGGATGGTTAGCACTTGATGTAAATCAGTGCTACATACCTCCGGTGTGTGTATGTAGCTAAAGGTGGGATGGAGGGCTGCACATCCAAATACCTGACCGCTTCAGTTTAAAATACTGGTCCCTACACAAACCCCGGCTTTGTTGTCATTCAAAGCCCCTGCAGAGAAGAGACTGATCTTTCACCCAGAACCAAGGCAAAGGTAACTGTGAGCAACACGCGTAAATTTCTCACTGTGATACACAAAAGTGTGTTCGTTTAATGCAGCTTGAACAGACCTTACAGAGAAACAGAAGAGAAGCGACTTTATATAATTGATACCATTGCCACGCAGTCAACATGTTTTTTATCCAGTTGTTGTCGATGTTTAAACCAGAATTTGAAATGTCAGTATTCCAGTATGGAAATATTAGGATTTGGTGTGTTGGAAAACCAGCTGGTGGAACTAATAATTCTCATGTATTATGGAGAACTGGATATCATGTTCAAAGACAGTGATCTCTTTTTGTCCTGAAGTTTCTCGCTGCGCACACTATTGCCTTTGTTGAATAAGCTTCCTCACTACCACAGTCATCGGGCTTTAGCGCTGGCTGAGCTGTCGGACTTCCCATGGACCTACACCACCTGTGTAGACTGTGAATGGGAAAATTGATTTTCAAGTCGGTGCACCTGAAATGATGACGTTGTAGTTACTCAGCTTTATGGCCACAGCATCAGCTGCCTCAGACTGCTAAACTGCATTCTGTCTGTTTAGGACCTAAAGGGATTTTAACTCTGGAAAATATCCTCTTGATTTATTAAACACTGAGTGCTGAAAGGACACCTTCACTAATTTTGAACTTGCTTCTTTTTTCGTTCTAGTTTGGGCACTACATGTACATAAATGCCATTAAATGTCCCATTGATTTCCCTAAATCAAGAAATCTCTACATTTAACTGAAAAATTAATTGGATGAAACTTCAGTTTAGATTATGTTTTCTTGTTGCTCATACTATGAAATTTGTAATCATGCGAGTTTGAAATGGGTGAAGTCGCCCTTTAGGCCTTATTTTAGCTTTCCTTACACAATTGCACAGAACATGAAAGTTGGGCTCATGACTTCCCTGAAAACGGGAACTCGTGTGCAAAGGCTAATAAGTATAGAAACGGATTAAATGGTGTTAGTAAAATGTCTTGTTTGTGTCGTGTCGCAGATGATGTGGAGTGTTGTGATTCTCCTGGCTGCTGCCTGCAGTGTAGGTGAGTATTATTTGATTTCTCCAGCACGACATCTGAAAGCATCTGAAAGTATCAAAAGCCCCTTTCAGACATGCACTGAAACCCTGAGCTTACCTCGATATTATCCACAGGGGCTTTGCATCTGAGTCCAGATTATCACAAGTTTTTATGTGATAGAGGCTAAAGATATTTATACACTGTTTATACAAATTACTTCGGGGTCATCCAGAGTGAATGAAGTTAAGATCATCTGTGAGAACATCTCCCTTCTCTGTCCCAGTGAAGCCAGAAGACTCGGCGACAGCAGTGTTTGTGAACTGGGGTTGATCTGGGTTGCAGGCTGGCCCCAACCCTTAGAAATACCTCCTAATATAATTCACTTCACCACCAACTTGGATTTTAATAATACAAAAATTGTAGAATTATAACCTTTATGACAGCCTCAACTTTTAAACGGGATAATTATAACCTCATAAAAGTGAAATAGGTGTTATGATGTTACTTGTAATTTTGGCATGTAAACTATTTAAAGCCATACAGTGTTTTTGAGAACCCGTACATGTTTAACCAGCAGTGGACATTCTCATTCATGGTCCTTCCTCTGCTGACTTTGCCTTAGAGTCCTACATTGTCCATGACCAGTATGAGCGTTTTGCTCACGGACGCCAACTAAGAATCTTCGTGGCCAAAGGAGTGGAAAAGCTGGAGTTCACACCAGCTGATGACCCCAGCAACACCTTTCTGTACTGGGAGAGAGGCAGAGTGAGGTCAGAAACACAAGGCACCTCACATCTGATTGTGGAAATGATGTTCATGGTCAAAGTGTTGTTAGTGTGTATTCATGTGTCTATTGCTCTGTCCTCTACAGGTTGAACAAAGGTAGGGTTTCAGGCACAGGTAGCGATCGACGCTGGTACATTGACCAAGTAAGTGAAGTCATTTATTTGTTGCCTGATCAAAGCAGTGGCATTGGTTCATAGATTGGTTTCATGGTCGGTATGTTTTTGTCAGGTGACTTACGACGACCAGGGGACGTACGTCCAGAAAGACTTCTGGAATAAAGAGCTCTCCATCATCAAAGTGGCCGTAACACGTGAGTTAGCTGAGGGTAATATAAGTCAGTGTTGGCCTGTGTGTGTGTTATGTCATCACATAATAAATAATACTAGTTTTCCCAGTAACAAGTTGTGTAAAAAGTCACAAATAACATGCCAGTAATATTACAGTTTACTCTTTCAAAAACAACTCTTACTTTTGTTGCCACTGCTGTCACAATCGTACTTAAAGAACAGCACGGCATTTAAGCTTAAATATTAATTAACCGTAACACAAATAAATAAGGAAACTCTAAAGTATGTTAGTCTGCTACGTCCGACTAATATACTGCATGAATGTGTGTAAAATGAAGTGAAAAAAAGGTATACCCAAACAAAAAAGACATGCCCAGAAAGAGAGAGAGGAGGAGGAGCCAACACAAAATGACTTCTAGGCAGAAAGGGTCTAGGGACCATCCGTACAATACATTCAAGACAGGAAATCAAAGATTTATTTGAAATCAGACAGTCAATATTCATAGCTGTTGTGATTGCAAACGTATTTAATATTTCAGTAATATTTAAGTAAGGAAAGGGGAGCTTGACGTTTATTCAAAGGCTGTGGCCTTTCTGTGTGGAGTTTGCATGTTCTCCTTTTTCCTGCGTGGGTTTCCTCCAGAAAAGACATACACTTCACACAGGTCTCTGTGTGTTCACACTGGAGACCTGTGCTGGGAGCTGGGATAAGCTCCAGCCCCCCTGTGTCCCTGAACAAAATAAGCGTTTAATGATAATGAATAGATGGATGGATTATGAACATGAAAAATTTTTGATTTGTTTTTTTCTTGTAAAATGAATTATTTATTTATTATATATTATTTTTCCTGGGTTATAAATAAATGGGATGTTTTAATGTTTCTAATAATTGCTACACCACATTATTTGCTATTTTATGTTGATGATTATATTTTGACAAATTGTTTAAATTTAAGGTTTTGCCGTTCAGAGTTCAGAGTCTTTCCTGTAGGAAGCAAATATCAACTTAAAATTTGATCAAATTGTTGACCGTTTTTGTTCTTTTAACCTGGGTCTTGAGGCCACACTTATTCCATGATACTAATTTGTGTCATGATGTTGATTTACCTCAAATAATTTTGAGTTTTATTATCCAGGGGTTTGCTTATCATTTTAACACAATCTGCATCAAAACCAACTTCCATCTATGTATTGTTTAATATGCAATATATATGTTGCTGATAATAGACACAAATAGATCGGCTGCATATTCTTGCCGACCATTTGCTTTACTTTGCTGCATAATTTGCATCTGTTTCTCGGCCTTGAATAGCCTGTCAGCTTGGTCTATTCCTGCTGTTCTTGGCTTGTCCGTTCTCTTGGCACGATCTTTCACATTACCTAGAAAGTCTCAGAAAGTATTTCTATGGCGACATTACTGTTTTGCTCTCGGTATGAAAGATGACAGAAATACAGTAACTGTTTAAAGAATTAAAACATTAGTGTTAGACATTATAATGTCTCTTCAAAATATCATTGTTTGCAAAAATAATAAAAAGTTAAAGCAAGCAAACAATGTGACTTTCTCTGTCTATCTGTGTGATTGTGCTCCTCCTCTCTCTTCCAGCCAGGAGTAACTACGTGAAGTGCATAGCAGGGGAGAGTCTTCGAATTTCACTGGAGGGCATTGATCTGACTAGTGCATTCTTGTCCTTCTCTGGAGAAGCCGGAAATTTTACACTGGTAAGATGAATGGCAAGACAGGAATCATTAGATGAAGGTGTGTGTGTACGTGTTTGTGGCAGGTCAAATTTTCTACACTTCATACTGTATGTTCTGGTCCTGTTGGGTTGCAGCTCCAACCAGACAGATGTGGATATCACATACTCGCATCTACCATAATCAAAAAAGTACATCAACTGCTAAAGGAAGTACAAATAAATATATCCTCTGGGCTTTTGTTCCAAAGGAGTTGATGTTGGTCTCTCACTTTTTCTCCCAAGAAAGCCAATAGGTTTTGAAAGGTTTTCAGGTGGATGTAGTTTTTTGGTGCTTTGTGGATTTGCCTTCAGATGGAGATGTTGAACCTAAATTCTGCTATAACAAGAGTTTGTCCTCCTCAGATACGTGATGGTTCTCGGGTGTCACAGGACCTTTCAAATTACTGGGACCGGGTTCAGACCCACACTGGGAATATCGAGATCAAGAATGTAAACTACACTGATGTGGGACGTTACACCCTGAGAGACCGCAAGAACCGGGTAGTTTCTGTGACCAGGATGGACCTTACAGGTGGGTCTTCATAAGGAGGTGAATTTATTCTGTATTCCTTTTTTGGAATCCTGGTCAGATACTAATTGTTGGTGTTTGGCTTCAAATCCAGTTCAATACCAGTATTTAATCCATTTTATTTTTGTGTTTTACATTAAAAGATAGATATAAAACGAAATTACAAAATTATCAACAGTTTGAGTTTGACTAAATATGACTGCGACTGACAAATGACTGAAGACAAAATCTAGAAATAGTGATGAATGTCCAGATGATCTCTGCACAGGTTCCAGCTAAACTTGACACAATCTTTTTTTTCCACTCCAGACCATCACGAATCAAGCGGAAGCCCTCTCATGGCTCTGCTCTTACTGCTGGGCATTCCAGCTGGGATTTGCTGCTGCTGTCGGAAGAAGATTTTCAGGAAGAAAAACGCCTCTGCTACTACACTACAGGTGCTATCAGTAGGCACAGAGCAGTACCCGTCTGACAAAGGTGTTCCGTAAATAATGTGAAGTACATTTTCACTGTGAGCAGTGCTTAAGCTGAATGTTCAGTAGCTTTGGTTTTGGCCAAAGACTGTAAGTGTAACACTAGTTCGTAAGCCATCCAGCGTCAACTTACAGTTTATAGGCTATATAAGTTATTATTGTCACTCTCTATCAATCCTCTAAAGGAGTTCTGTGTACGAGGTCTGAGCCTCAACACCAATCATGTAAAAAGTATGCCATCACAAAACAATCATTTAACTGAAGCGTTGTTGACATGACATAAACATTTATCTGTTGACTTAATTTAGCTGAGCACTGAATTAATAACATAGAAAAAGTGGGTGAAATTTAATCAACATGTAATGTGAAACATTCATGAATGTGTCCTGGCAAAACCTCACTGGTTCGTATCTACCTCTTGGGTGCGGCCTTTCTGTGTGGAGTCTGCTTTCATTGGTGTCCTCTCACAATCAAAGATGCAGTTATGTTTTCTAGTGACACTAAGTTTCCTGTAGGTGTAAATGTTGGCGTCTGTCAGCGTGCGTCTTTCTCTGTGGCCCTGAGACAGATCTATCCAGGCTGAATCCCGGCCTCTTATCTAGTGACAGCTGGGGCTGTATTCAGCAGCCCTGTGAACCTCAAACAGGCAGTTTAGATAATGGCTGGATGGATTTTTTTTTAAGTGTCATGGTGCACTTTGACCCATATTTTTGACCCACAATTTGTAGTACCATTTCTAGATTTCAGTTCAACTCTAAAGGTTCTGAGATCTCTTTTTTGACTTCTTTTGTAAGACTTGTTTTACATCAGAATATCGACAGTGAAGAACTGTGAAATGATTTGTGTGTAGTTACAGTGTCTTTAATGTGAGGATTTGCAGTTTTTTATTATAACCTGAATTTCTTTGGGTTTTCAAAGAAAATAAGCAATTTGATTTGTCACTTTTAGCCCACATTTTGTAGACTAAACAACGATTTACTCACTTTTACCATCATATAAGCAGAATCATTAAATGATCAATAGATGCTTACTAAACTAAAATAATTATTATTATGTCTCTTTCTGCAGACTGTCCCAGATGCAGTTCACCATCCACCCACTGGTCCTGTTGGACCTTCTCCTCCCTACCACGTGAGATACACATTTCATCACCTTTTTCTGTGATCAGGGTGATGTTTTATCATATTAACAAATGCCTTTCTGGGTTGGCAGGCGTACTGCGATGGCCCTGATTCTTTCACGGTATATAAAAAATTACAGAACATACACTCCTCAAAACATTAACTACAGACTACATATCTCTGCACAGTTTGCAACTTCAATTTTGGTGAATTAACTGTGCAATGTTAATCCTGCGTAGGGTCCTACAGTCCATCCTCCCCCTCCCAACACTGGCCCAGGACAGTGGACCGGTCCCCAACCTCCCGTGGTCAGTATCACAATAAAAGCCTGCTTTCCTAAATCTGCAGTGTTAACCCAGCTTGCTAACATGGTCTCACAACTCTGCACCCAGTGCCATTAGCTGAAGTCAGAAACTGTATTAATACGTCCTGTTTATTTCCCTCTGCAGGAAATGAACCCAGCCTATCCACCCCAGTACCCTGCCTACCCTCCTGCTGGTACAGCTGTCCAGCCTCCACAGTGGAACGGTCCACCCCAAGGCCAGTACCCCCCTGGGCCTGTAGCTCCAATGGTATGATCTTGAAAAACCACAGTCTGTAATGTTTTTTCACACTTTGAATCGTACCTTAAATTGGTGAGGTGCTGAAAAGATTTCTGTGACTAGACTCATCACCTTTTTAAGCAGTCAGCGGGTGGCACAGAGCCTCACAGAACTTGCAGGTGTCAGTCAAAATAAAAAGGAGCCTCTGATTCACACACACATTTATTGGAGCAGAGGAAGGAGGTTTGCTATCCTGTCTCAGTCTAGCTAAATCTGGATTTCTACAATTTTCATATCGTAGCTTTAACTGAGGTGTCAAACAAACCACAACTTTAGTTGCTGTGTGTAAAATTACACTGAGTGAGTATTAGTGATTAGGATTCTGACAAAAAAAGTGGAGCTGCGTCAGTGTTGAAATATTACAGTATTTATAGTAGAAAAGAACCAGTTGAGTTGGTGTTCAGTCATTAACACTCTGTGTCTCTTTCACAATAAAAACCGCTTGGACCAAATTTTCCCTTTACCTAAAAGATTTTATGTCTTTTAATGTCTTTTAATGTAAGACCAACTGGGCCAACAAGTGCCACTAGAACATGCTAGAATGTGAGTGTGAAATGTTCTTTCTCTCCATGTGTGGCTCTGAGATAGACTGATGGGTGGATGGTTGTCAGATGATTGATTTATGACTGATGATGCAGAGTCAAATATATTGATACGAATGTGAATTCCACCCTCTAGGCTGAAGCTGCACCCTATCCCGTGGCTCCTATGCCCCCCTTCTCCACCAGCTCCTCTGATGCTAACTACCAGTTCCAGATCGGTGGAGGAAACAACTCCTCAAACTTCCTGTAGGGATGCTGACTCCTTGAGCAGCCCACCCCTCCTAACAATCATGTTACAGTGACCTCTATCGCCATTTTGCATTCCTTTGTCTCAGGGACGCAAAATGGAAACATTGTGGACAGTGGATTCAGTTCTTTGGCTACATACCGTGGTCAGTATTTAATCCCCTATTTGAGTGAAAATAATCAGTTTTCAGGCCCAGGAGCGAGGAAACAAAGAAAAGCAGGTGTATTCCTGAGGAGTTGGCCTATGAAAGGTCTGGGCTCAGTTTACCTTTTACTTTTAAAGCATGTCAGTAGCACACAGATGTGTGATTTTAAATAATTCCAGTGGTGTCTTTGTTTTTTATTCTGTTTCTAAGTTGTGATAGTTTAATTTTATTAAGTAAAGTGCCCAAAACCAAGAAATGCCGTCGTACCAGCTAACAAATGTCCTAGATGAAAACCCATTCACTGACAAATGAGGATTAACCCAAGACACAAGAGAAATTTCTCAAATTTGATCAGCAACTTGTTTTTGCAGTGTGTGTGTAATTTAACCACTATAAACAGCTAGTGGATGCGACCAGAGGCAGCTCACAGCAGCCACTGTCTGTGCGCATGTGTGTGTTATTTGGTGAACTGGCAGTGGCTCCAGCCATTCGTACCCGTGTGTACCCAGTGAAGGGAGTCCCACAGCTGCGAGGCGGTCCCACCGTGTCGGTGCTGGTCTATGTGTTTTGGTGTACTTACTGTGAACTCTACAGTTTGCTTTTTAT
This sequence comes from Channa striata, assembly GCA_033026295.1. Lineage (NCBI taxonomy): Eukaryota > Metazoa > Chordata > Actinopteri > Anabantiformes > Channidae > Channa > Channa striata. Next base: position 4,986,408 of record CM065189.1, read on the forward strand.
TTACTCTGGACACGCGCTCAGAAGCCGGTCTGATCTCTGTTGCTACACGTCAGGTTTGCTTTTGTCGTGTACTTACTGTGAGCCAACACTCGGCAAACTAATGCAGCTGACATCGTGGAAACATGAGCTTTCTTGTTACAACTGCTGCAAACCTATCAGGCCATAAATGCTGTGGACATCCCAACACTCTACTGACACACTGCACAGTTCCATAGCACCCCACCTGTGTTCGGTGCTGTTGTGCATGAGTCTGTAGACAAGTGTGTAGCAGTCAGTCACCAGCAGCACTGGTACAGCATGGGACATGGACACGCCATAATCTGCAACAGTGACCAGAGAACAAAATGAACAGAGGGTCCCTGTCAGCTCCCTTTCCCTCCAGTGCTGCGGCTTTTTGACCAACAGTGAGCCAGTTCGCGTCTTTTCCGTGAACCAGTTGCATTTGAAAAACACGAAGCTAAACGCCACGGAGCAAACCAGAGCTACCACATTTTGTGGCCGGTTGGTTGGTTGGCTCGTCTGTAGCTCACAGTGAAAACCAAAATGACCTTGCTGAAAGTTCAGCTGATGTTCATATTGAAATTAAAACATTCTTCAGGTAACCAGCACACACACTTCTCTATAGCTTTTGCTTGTGTATGTACATGTAGTACATGCCCACTCATGACTCAGCTGTTTTCATGATTCCAACGCAGAATGATTCTACTTTTGGTCAAACTGAGCAGAACTGTGTTTGTGAATGACAAACCAAACCAGTTCACTGTTAGTCAAAAAGCGATGACAGCAACCCAAACCCCAGGTTTGCTGTTCTCGAGAATCTAGTTTAGTCCAGGTGCCTTTGAGTTTAGATGAACCTGGTGGTATGATGTATGAATTTGTCACCACTAACCCTGAATACACTGATCCTGTATTTGTCATTGTAATAAACAGGGTTTTGTGTGACGTATGACCATTGTAAACAACCAAACTGGAAGAATGTTACAAGAAGAACCACTTTCACTGCCTTTCAGGGTGGCCTCATGCCTCCTTACTACAGCAAATAAACATATCACGTAATATCAAGCCAGCTAGCTTCTTCATCAGATCACAGTGAAAAGATGTTACTTTGTGGTGACATTGTGTTTAGTGTTATCATGTGTTTAATGATTTACTCACCTGGATGATGTAGATGTGTACGCACACTTTGAGCAAAACTTGCCTGTTAGGTGTTTCAGTGTCCCTCGTGATATCTCGAATGGAAGCCAGAAACCTTTGTACATTTCCTGAACGTTCACCTTAAAACAGGTGTTCATTGAGCTGTAAATAGAATCGGACGTTCTGCCCGTTTTTTCTTACAATATTGTTCCCTTTATTTGATGAGTAAAGTAAATTTAAAGAATCAATCCACGGGTCGCTCAGACCAGATGTTGTAGACCTCATCATCACCTTATGTCCTGCATTTGTTCCCCTAGGCCACCAGGTCTTTGAGGTTCACATCTTAAACAGGGACAAAAACAGCTTTGTACTGCTCTCATTGATGGTTTACATACAAATAATCAGCTCTGCCACTAAGTGGTAGATTTTACTTTTGGTGCTGTGAACATAACCCATACTATGATCATAACTAAGCTATTAACATATCATGAACACAGTGAGTGCCTTTTCATCTCTTACTGGGAAGGTGACAGTGGATGCTTTTCTCTTCCATCTTCCACTCTTTTGGCAGATTTTCACGTGCAAAATGATGTCTGTGCTTTTTTCCCCCCTGAAGTTAATCACGTGCTGTAGCAATGTTGAGATGAACCGTGGTTTAATTATTGTTTTTTGAATGTAAATGTAACCGATGATATTCACTAAGTGTAGTTGTAGTCAATGATCCTGGGTGCCGGTGGAATTTGAGAACATCAAACTGACACCGTTAATGTGATATTTTGGCGTCTCCAGTTCCACATGCACCTGTGGATTGTCTGCCTGTGAACACTGGCTGCCTACCTCTCATTTTATACCTCTTCATACTGTTCAGATCCGTGTCAAGCTACACGCAAATGAAATGACATTGTGCAGTTCCTCGTACAAGATTTGACAGGGGTCAGATGGTGGGGGGGTGAATGTGCATGCATCTAACATAATGGTATTCTTGATATTCTATATACTGTATAATGTCATTGCTGTAATAGGGCAAACATATATTAAATATCTCTACATAAATCTTTCAGTTCATTATAATGGTTGCTCTGACTACTTAAGTTCTAATCTCAGTCCGTCTGCTCCTCCGGCTGACACAATTTTAACTGACATCTCTGCTGTGAAAAGATCCATATTAAATTGTCAGCTTGTTTAAATTTTACCACATTAGTATTTTACTCATTTAAACTGAGGCTTGCAATGTTTTTCTTAGGTTTTTTGACAGAGAAACTCAGTGTATGTAGGAATGGTAGAGGTTAGGACTTTTTAATGAGTCTGTTTGCAAACCCTGATTGGTCAGTTATCGGAACGGTGTAAAAACATTTTAGTGTTGAGGGTTTTCACCAATATAAATAGAAAATAACAATATATGTTGGCATCAAAGTCAAAATTATGATATATTTTTCACTCACTCATGTGGGTTCATGTTTTATGCTGGAATATCAATGTTAAGAAGGAGTAGGCCAGTGAACAGCAGTGCCTCTCTGCTTTGAATGAAGCAGAATCTTCAATCCCACACACACCTCCAAAGGAAGCAGTGCTGCTCAGATAAGACCGCTTCCACCTCACTCTTCACCCATCACACTAACTGAAACAATAGCGCAGCCTGTTTCAAACAGGTGGTGTTCTGTGCTGCTGCTCAGCTGACAGGCGTTTCTATTATTTTGATCACCTCATTTTATGGGATAAAAAAACAACCACCTCAGTATGATGCCCATCTTTCAATATCATTCATTCCCACCTCTTCAAAACCGTTTGTGAAAGAAGTTGAAGATTATTTTTAATAAAGTGACAGCTGAGTGTGTACATGCCCTTTTTATATTGTGAGATATGCTACGTAAGGCTTTTGCCGACATTATTGTTTAAAATATTAAATAATAATATTAAAAAAATATCCTTAGTAGTGTACTTGTCATGTGGAGCTAGCTGAAATTTGTGAAAGATCAGTGCAGTAGAACATGTTTCGTTAGTGAGGCAAGGAGTCACAGCTAAAGTGTTTTTTTCTAACTGAACTGTCAGGATCTCCCCAACCTGAGCCTATGTCTGTGTTCACGTTTCAACGTGCTGCTACTGAGAACGGAAATCCGGCAAATTTATATACACGACACAAACCTCAATGGCATTATGGGAGCATGTCAGAGCATGTCAGTATACCTGCACACACACACCAAGAATGTTAACATCTCCCAGACAGGAAGAGACTTGACAAGCTGGTTAAGAGAGCTGGCTCTGTCCTGGGCTGCACACTGGGCAGAAGGATATTGCTGGATCCATCCATCATGGAAAACCCCTCCCTCCCGCTGCTACACCCCCAGTGCAGGAAGGAGCGCTATAGTCAATTGTGGCGTGGTGGTCCTAATCATAATTATGAAGAAGTTGTTCCTTTGATGCCCATGTGGGATGAATTACACAATAAGAATCAATCAGAAAAAAATCTATTTGTTAATTGTTATACAGTGAAAAACAGATTTGAAAGCTTGTTACTAGAGAAAAGTCACAGGATCATATTTACTCCTGCTGCTGTTACAGACATGCAGACCTGTTTATGAGTTAGTTTGGACAGGGAAACTTTCAAACCACAATCTCTTCTTTTTTTTTTTTTTTTAAGGGAAATAATGCAGAAAGAAAGGGGATATTAAAAATCAAACATTTTGGTATAAACTTCTACACAGTTTATTATATTATGTTACAAAACCACATTGTAAAACAATATAAAATACTCCCTCATTTTATAAAATCAGTCTCTTGCCTTTTAAAATCTTCCTTTATTTTCAGGTCTGTATGGAAACATAATATTGTACCCTATTTCTAATTGTATTTGGTTTATGTCAACAACATTTACAGTATGTCGACAAATACAAGGACAATGTTCATGTTCCTGGATCCAGGTCTAACTGTGGTCAGTTTAAGTTGCAGCTCTGTAAAACTCCACATCTTATCTAACAAAGTTCACAAAGTTCGTTAGTTTTAGTTTTTATTCACATATCAAAACAACATTGATAGCACATTCATGTCAGAACACATTTAAAAACAGTTCCTGGCTATGTGAATTGCATTTCAAGTTTTAAAAACATCTGTGTTTCAAAAAGTTTAATGATGATCCTGCATATGGTGGAACACATTAAGTTAAATTACAAAACTACAGCACACAATATGAGCCTCCAAGATGTACTGCAAAAGGAGCGACCATTCAGACTCTACAAACACTGGGATGGACCCTGATGAAAGGACTCACTGATTCGTCAGAAATGATCAGCAGTTTGGAATGAAAGACGTAAACAACCAATCAGAGGCCACTAACCCTGTCAGGAGAAGTCTTCTGATTTCTCCATTTTCAAGAGTGAAAGAAACGTCGCAGATACTTGGAAATATATCTTTTTGAGGATAAGATCAGAAGACGTATTTAACTGCCAAAGAACTGGACACATGCTTGGTTAGCCTAGCTTAGCATTTAGTCTGAAAACAGGATCACACCATTACTCTTGTAAGGTGGCAGGGCCGAGCCAGGCTAACCACACGATCACCGTACATGTCGTATATCTTCTCAAACTGTAGCCCAGTCTGTACTTCCTTTAAAGATACTGAATCTGACCAAACTCTACTACTTTATATAAGATCTCCCACTAAGAACACAGTGTTTAGTGAAAATCCACAGACGTCAGGCTACATTTTATTATTATTAGTTTTGTCAGATTCGCTACATTTATAGGTGTTACAGCGTGGAACACATCACTAACACTATTGCTTTTTAAAAAGTTTAAACTCCAAGTGGGCTGTCGAAGGAACATTGAGGCCATATAAAAATGTACAAAATGTGCCAGCCTCTCAAGTAAAATCCAAAATGATAAGTGCGATTTAGAGGTGTTTATGGGTGATACCTCCCTGAGAGTGGCATCAGTTTTATCTAAAAAAAGAAAAGTCAAAGCGCATCTTCCGTAGAGTTGAAGGAGGGTTAAAGCACCGAACATTAACGCTTTCCTTCACAATCACTACATTCAGGAAGTACATTGGGTCAGTAACAAAACACACGTAGTGAATAACTGTAAGTGTTCCAAAATTTCCAAAAGTCCTAAAAGACAGAGTGCTTGGTTGTGTGAATGTATTGGTCAGCTATTAAAGAATCTTTTACTCCTCCGTCTTCCTCCACCTCTCCATCTGTCTCACCCGTCTCTCCAAGATTCTCACCTGCTCCTCCAGGTGAGCAGCTTTATCAGCAGCGTTAGAGCTCTTTAAATTCCCTACACCCAGTAGGGCGCAGACACACACCAGGACGGCCAATCGGATGCCCATTGTCTGCACGCCCACGCTGTGGTCGCTCAGGATGATGCTGAAAGCGACCAAAGCTACGACCACTTTCACCAACCACAGGACCCCTCTCAGAGTGGAGGCAACCAATCGGAAGGCATGGGAGATCAGCCAGTAGCCAATGAGAGTGACAAGAATCCACTGAACAACAAAGATCAGCCCTTCTGGAGTCACTCTGCTGTCATGGAAGGCAACTGTGGAAAATGGCAGGTAGTTACAATATGCTGTAGTAATATCTATGTTTAACTTATTATTTACAATAATGATTTCTGCACACAGTGGGTTAGAAAATAGTGACATTATGTAGACACAAGATTTATGTAGACATTACATTAAATCAGGTTTCACTAATCGTAAGTAAGTAAGTTTTCTAAAAATAAGCCCCGTTGTTTTAGGTTTATTAGTGTTCGGTTAATTGCTATGTTTTGAGAAGTGCTACAAATTAGTCTAACAGAAGCACACGAGGCTGCTCTATCACGGTCCACTGGCGGAGCAGCCAGTGTCTGCAGAAGTAAAACTTTTTTTCCTCAGGTACTAGATAGGGGCACATCCCTCCAAAGGTTTTCAATATGATGTTCAGCAGTCTGGATGTTTTACACAGAAACTTTGGATTATTTTACAGTTGCCTTTTGTTTTTTTCTAATTAAATTCAGAGTTATATTTCTGATATGACCTGTTCACAGATGTTAATCATTTGTCTGGTACAGTTAAATATTAATAATAGAAAACTATAAAAGAAAAGCTAGGTTGTATCAATGTGACAATTCTTTAAATACAGTATAATGACTGGACTGTCTTATAAACCGCACAACTCCATTATTATCAGCCTGCAGCACCACTGACGAGGAACTGATAAGGCTGGAGCACGTATCTTTGTCCAGCAGAAATGTTTACCTTGGAATCCTGTGGCTTGCAGGAGGTTCGAGACATACTGTAGCAGCACATTCAGAGCACTGGCTGAACCTTCTGCAACAACACCCAAAACCTTAGAGAAAGCCTAGAGGAGAGAAGGGAGGAGGTCATAGTTAGAAAAAAAAAAGGCTTCAGATACAAATACTGCAAAAGTTTGCATTCCACTTGTTAAAGCCTCTTTTTTTTTGTGAAAACCGGTTTTTGATCTTGCATTTAAATTTCTTCTTTTTGTGATAAAAAATAAGAATTCTCACTGGATTACTTGGATAAAGTCTCTGGATAAAGGCTGGAGTATGTTTGAATTCCAATCCATGTCTAAAAGAAGCTTAATAAAGCAGGATGAAGGAGAACTGGTGGCTGACTGTAGGAACACATATTGACTAATAGACAAAAATTAAATACATTTGTGGCTATAGCTCCTTATGTGTAACTACACCCACGCCAACTTCACGTTTCAGTGAAAAAGATGTGCATTATAATATTGGCTTTTTGCACATTTCATTGACAATCCTGCTGCCTCCATGTCTCCATGTTGTCTCTGCATGAACATGGAAAAGTTCCCACCCAAACACAGGAAATGTCACTGGAAAGGCCAGGACATCCTCAATAGAACACATGAGCAGGGTAGCTCAAATCAGTCAAAAGATATAGGTTAGAAAAAATGTCAATACAGAGAACATAGATCAATAAGCTGGGTTTCACGAGGACGTGTCGTGCAGCTCGACTGCGTGTGGTTGAGTGAGGGTTGTGGGGAGAGCTGAACACCCTCCGTTCGACCAATCGGAGAAAAGACAGGAACAGTGTTTGTAACCACTTCCACGGCTGAATTACAATGAGTGAAGCAGTTGTGTTTTCTTGTAGATGATCATGATGATGTTACAGAGTCAAAAGGTTCCGTTAAAGCCCGATTCCAGTTTATACTGTAGGACGGATTTGACACAAACTTTACTGAGGAGTTAGTTTTAGTTTAATTTCATTTTTTATTTTACTTTAAAACTGTAGGCTTTATTTTGTTATTATTATTTCTGTGTATATTCATTCAACAAATGCGTGTTAATTAGAGGCACACATGTAATCCAGAACTGGGCTGAGGATTCCAGTTCCTGTCAGTTTGACCTCTTTCAGGCATTTTTGTTTGACCATTTAAAACCTTTTGTCCTCATTTACATCCAGTTTTAGTTAGTTTCAAAAGAAGCCATATTCCTTTCATTTTGATTTTAGTCTTTATACTGAATTTAGATTTGGTTAAATGTTTTATATGTTACTTTTGTGAATTTAATTAAAACTATATAAAGGCGTATTTTTAGCTATAATAACCTTGTTCTCAATAAAGTTGACTAAGAGTAAATAAAAAAACGTGTTCCCACTTCCTCTCCAGTCCTACATGGTGTTTAACAGACAAACTGGTTTTGAACATATTGAAGTTTCTTTTGTGTTGTTTACTTTATCTGCTGTGGATAGAATCACGTGACCCATGTTTATTTTCAAACTACGTTTTTCAAACTAAAATTCTTGTCTTCCAGTCCAGGAACACGAGGCTTCAGTGTGTGGAAGAAGCTGCAGGACGTTCGAACCCACATTTAACCTCCATTTCTCACCTTCTGCACCGACAGCAGCGTCTGCTCCCCGGCCAACGTGCCCAGGAAGGTCCTTCCCTCCCCGGCCAGGTGAGCCACGACTGTCCGCAGCTCCTCAATCAGCCCGGAGCCACTTTCGAGCACGGTGGAGGCCGACGCCCGGAGGAGCAGGGCGGCCAGCACGCACAGGCCGCCCAGCGCGCTTCGTCCTGGGAGGGAAACCATGCTGACGGCGGCGGGAACGTCCACAGCCTCGGAGTCCAGCGCAAGAACAGAGACCGGGCACCGCCGCGGCAGGATCCACGTAAGTTTCTCCACCGCAACAGGATGTGGAAAAAGTTGGCGCCGCGGGTCCGCGGGGACGTGCGCCCCCCGGCGGCCGCAGGGCGACACGCCCGTGTGCGCGGGCCGCTCACTTTATTAGGCACAGCTGAGACTGTTAACCTTCTGCCCGTGATATTCTTTATTCGTTGTTTCTTCAAATCCCTTCCAATTTGCTGATTTGAACCTCAGGTATGAGCTGACTGCTCATTACAGCGGCCTGTGGTCCTGTTGTGTTCTGATCCAGTTTTTCCCACCTAATAGGTGAGATGATTAGGATGCCTGACTTGTCTTCAGCCATCATCTAATATTATTAAATTGTGTGTAATTCCCTGAAAATAGCTCTCTTCCAGATTAATGCAGGGATAATGTAATTAACTACTGTTATTGTCTCTCTGTTGATTCACACTAATTTCCATTTTCCTGTACTGAATTCCATTGAACTGAATATCACGCCCCTTTTCCTTGTCGGATATCTAGCTTTCATAATTCCATCCTGTTATCACAACGTTTCACTTTGGCTTGTGGCATGTTTCTTCCGAAAAGCTCCTTTATATTTCTTCTCCACATTAGTCTAAATCTCTACCTAGCATGACTTATAGATGCTATGGACACTTTCCTCCACTCACCTCACAGTTATATGTCACCACTGTAGGACATTAACTCTGTGTCTTCTTTGTCCTGTAGTTGTGCATCTCCCTCTCTGTCCCTGTCTTCAGGTGTCCCCGGCTTTGGAGACATGTGTTTCCCAATGCGTCCACCCTGAGCCTGGTTCTGCTGGAGGTTTCTTCCGTTAAAGGGAGTTTTTCCTCTCCATTGTTGTCTATAGCTGCTCAAGGGGAATTTGTTGGGTTTTCTCTTAATGTTTGTATAGTCTGGACTTTATTATGTAAAGTGCCTTGAGATGACTTTGTTGTAAATTGGTGCTATATAAATAAAGTTTAATTGAATTAAATTATTCCTCATTCCCTTCAAGGTGTTTTCCTGTTATGTCACTGTCCTGAGAGTAAGGAAGTCTTTGCATGAATCAGTTTCCTTATTTCTTATTTTATTTGTTATTGACAGTTTAAGAAGGCTGATAGAGGAGAATCCAGGTCCTGCCTGGAAAAAACCCTCAACAGAATCTCAAAAGCTTTTTCTTTCTTCTGTTCAGACCTCATTTCATTTATTTAATGAAAAAACAAGTTGGAACAGCCTTGTTAACTTGCTGTTTTTCCATCACCTTTTCTTCTAAAAACACAGAAAGTTTGGAGTTCAGGTCCTGTTGTTTAGTAACCAGCACCTTTTACTACCAAGCCATGAATGCTGCTTGATATTGTGTTGTTGAAAAAAGTAAAACCATCACTGAAAGCGACATATTCTGGGTGGCGGAACATGTTACTCCAAAAACTGTAGATATTATTCAGCATTATTGTGGTTTTTAAAGATGTGTGAGTCATGTGCATTAATGCTCCCCACCAAACACACACACACACACACACATCCTCATCATCATCATGGACACTGACTTTTGAACTGTGCGCTGATAACAAGTCAGATGGTCCCTCTCCTTTTTAGTAGGAAGAAGAGGGATCTATAATGAGACGTCAGAGAGTTGCAGACTTTCAGATTTTGCCTCAAGGTTGTTTGCTGTACTTCAGTCCAGTTTGAAGGAGCTCAGTCTCAGAGAAGGCAGCAGTATATCTGGATCTTGTTATTATAGCATTCCTTTGTGTGGTTGAGTTTAGATTTAAAATCACAAACAGTGTGTTTGTGTTTGTCTGTGTGTGTGTGTGTGTGTGTGTTCTCAGTGATTTCCACGACAGAATCATATGTCTGTTTTCACTGCAGTGCTGCCTAAGATCAACACCATTCACTTCTGGGTTTTACTCTTTTCCTTGCCCACAAGAATTTCTTTAGATTCTCTAAATGTTTAATTCATGATATCAGAGGCAGAGCCAAAGGGATGCCACCCCCTGACATAGTGACACGATGGTACAATACTTTTAGCACAGGGTAACTGCCCCAATCTGAGGCTGAAATAACTCACTAATTACTATAAGTAAACAAATAAAATAGATTTATTATGCACATTTAAGTCTGCAGCTGTGCGGTCTCTCATTTACTTTTTCACCATTTTGGAAACAGGGTTATAATAATATAATAATCAAGTAGGGGGCAACAGCAGCCAATCAGTAAGATTTCTTTAGGTTTGCATGTTTGCCCAGAGAAGAACATTTCCGGCATTAAGCATTAGTATGTCTCCAGTGCTTTTAAATTTATGCTTGTCAACAGGACTTTACCAGCCTACCAGTAATCCCCAGCCTCCCCACCAGGCGTGTCCCTGAGCAAGACACCCAGCGCCAGCTCCCCAGGCGCCAAACCGTGGGGCTCTCTGCTCCCTCAAGAGGGATGGGTTAAATATGCAGGAGTAAATTTCACTGTAACATGTATGTGCAGATGTATATGTCATCAATGAGACTAAAATGAAGGTTCCTCCTCTTCTTTATTCTTCTTAAAATGTTTCTTCACTCATTTAGGTGTTTTCTTCACTAACTGGCCACTCATTTGTGGTTGCCTTGCAGAAAACGATGATTTAAAGAAATAAACTGTGTAAAATGCAACATTTGCTTCTCCATCTTTTTGTCTGTCACATGGAAGTGATTATACAGACAACACTCTGGTCCTTGCTCTTGGTCCTTGGATGAATAATGGCATCTTGTAGGCTCAGGTCGTGTGTTATTAGCACTTTTATTTAAACTTTACTTATTTGTTTGTATTTGTTATGTGTTCAGCAGTTCAGTTATTGGGCCATGATTCCTGTGAGCTTGATTAACGATTAATGTTCATGGACAAAAAAAGACACTGGTTTAAGTGATGTTTTCGTCACTTCAACATCGATTGTGGAAATGTTTGAACATCGTTAGTCAGACTGCAGCAACACAGAGGCCCCGCTGGCTCCAATCATTCCTCCTCTCCGCGCTGGCTGTTATGTAATCCCTTCCTAACACAACTACACAACCACAAATCCACGCTCATAAATTCTGAGGTTCAGCTAAAGTTCACACAAGGCTGCAGCCAGTCAGAGTAAATCTTTCAAAGTAACACTCTGTTGAGTGCAGTGTTTCCCGTGGACAGAGTCTGCACGCTGAGCTGTGGCAACGTGTGTGTTTTCTTGATTGATGTTTCGTGGATTTATTAAACAAACAGGTTCATCTTAAAGCAGCTGACGGATGATTTGCCTGGAGATGAATCAGGTGAAGGAGAACTGAAGCACTGAAACAAATGGTTTAGCTGTCCTCCTTTTTCTTATCAGACAATGGTGTACAAATTGCAGTGATAAACTATTGTTGCTTTGTTTGTAGTTTGTGTGTCTGTGGTGCAAAGTCTTCTGCTTTCTCTTCCTGTCATGAGGCGCAGAAGGGCACAAGGGCAAGGTGGTCCTCAGGGGTCATCCTTGTGGTGTGTTCAGGTGCCAAGTTGTGGGCACAGACAAAGCCAACGTTAGCAGGCGCAGCAGTCAGTCTTGGACGCCATGGGTCAGTACATTCACCTTATGTTTACAGGGGCTGGCTGCCTGTAGAGGGATGCTGAGACATCCAAAGAGAGCAATGAATGGTGTCTTAGAACGTGCTTTTTCTAATGAATCCACATAGAGAGTGACAGAGTCATCTGTGTCATTGTTCACGCTTCCTTTTGTACCTTTCCTTTTTCCAAGGGATTTAAAGGTTTAAAGGCCTAAATGACAGCTGGGCAGATGCGGGTAGTTGTGGACAAGCTAAAAAAGTTAATGTCCAGCAATTGTTGTGGTGATTCATTCACGGAAAACCAACAATTCCAATCGACACTGGGACAATCGGCTGGACAATGCAGCTTTTTTAGGTAAATGAAGGCAAAGGTAAATACTAGATTATCTGCAGCCCTGGTCCACACTGTTGAGTGATGGACTTTGTGTCTTCCCTGGTCAGATTGTGGACATTGAGTGTCATTTGTCATTCAGACTGCCTCATGCAGTTGTGAGGTGGTTGTGTAGTTTCTCTAGTGTACAAGGTTTTGCTTTGCTCAAGGCTTCGAGCTGTATGTCGGGGAGTTTAAACCTTAGGATGGATAAATTCAGCCTAGGAGTGTTGCTGGGTTTGCAATGTAGAAGTAAGCTCACCTTCAACATTTGTGCGCTTGGAAAGAGCTGATCCTGATCGATCCACATACACCACATGGTAAAAAAATCCAAGTATCAGTGCAGACTCAGACATTTGCCAACCAGAGAGCATGTAGTCCCATTTAAATCAAACTTTAGAGTTTGAAACATGGAGTGTACACACACTGTGCAAACACACTGGTGCAGCTGGAGCCTGGAGCTGTGCAGCTCTCCGACTCTCGCCCTTGTGAGCTGTTTGGGTTACACTTCTACACAGGATACAGCTCTTCTCTTTTCCAGCGAACTGGGGACAGAATAACAGAACAGACCACTGGGACATTTTTTTATGCACACATTCCAACTTGCTTTTCAGCCGGAGAGATAAAGACAGAAAGAAAGACAGCTCTGTGTACAGAGAGGACGAGCAGTTCAGCAGAAGGACAAGGCCAGAATCAGTTCCCTGAACAAAGACGGAGACACAGAGTGAACAGAAACAGGAAACAGAATACAGAACATGGTCATTCACCAAAGCATGAACGAACACGGACGGGCACCAGTTAAAAATTTGAAGTGACGACATCAGCTCCACTGAGCCTGATGCTGTTGAAAACACGACACTGGTCCTGGTCTGGTCCACACTTTTTCCACATGTACCTCACAAATAAGGTCTGTGCAGAAATCTAAAATGTTTAGGACTTGTACTGCGAGGAGAGAACCACTTTAAAAACCGAATTTCTGACTATTTATTGTGAAAAATCATTAATTTGATTTTGTCTGTTCACACATGAACTTTTTATTCCAGCAGCATAAAGAACTAATGGTGGGGCCTATAAATGCAACCTCTACAAGAAAATATATTTAGTGTCAACTTAATTCAGATTTTAATTTCAAAACTGCAAATAAAGTTGCGAAGCTGAAAATTATGACAAATATATGAGACACAGCGAATGTGTGAACTATGTGTTACCTTTTGTTTGACATTTGACTGTTTGCATATGTTCGTTACTACGTCACTCAAATGAATCAACATGGCGGCATTTCTGAAGACAGATGACTGCTAACTCCAGGTGTCCTCAAACTCAGCTGTCCTATAATGCCTTTTAAAAGATCTGAACATTCTTGAACAACTACTGAGGGACAGCTCACATGTCTCAAATCTGGAATCCCTGATGAAAATACAGATGTTCCTTTCACTCCATAAAGTGTGTTCATTTCCTGTGCGCATTTGGAAGTATTCACTGGGCTTAAAAGAAAGAAAGAAAGAAAGATTCCCACACCCTCACACACCACCTCTTTGACAACATGTCTTACACTGGCCCATTCATTATATGTAGATATGCTTTTATTTTGTATAACAAAAATGCATCAGTTAGTACAACACACACAAACAGATCTTACATAACATTGTAAACAGAGCCTGTAAAAAATCCCAAAATACAGCTGCATTTAATAAATCAATCCTCAGTTTATTGAGGTGTAAAGACTCTTTTATTGTGACTGAGGTGTACCAATGTTCTACTGACAATTATCAATAAGCAAAATAATCATTTAAAAGCAGATGTTCCTCAGCTGTCAACATGTCAGGTTCCTACACACAAGCAGACAGACCACTTTAGAGCAGAAAACAGCAGAGCCCCATCTGTGAAGGATGTTTAACAATCAGCCCACAGTGACAATAGCTGATCAGTCCCGTTGATTGGAAGTGATCCATCAGCCCAGTGACCCAGTGATCAGTTCAGGTTGTGCGGCATGATTGTTGTGGAAGTAGGTGGAGCATCTTGGTTAAGAGACTGTATCAGGGAAAGACAGAGAGGAAGTCAGCAACGTAGAGTGGTCGCTTCTTTTCTATACATGTCTGGTATGATGTCATGTCTCCTGTGGCTGACTGATAAGTCAAAGCTAGTAGTGATGGAAACTGTGGGGATTCTTGTTGGTTGGTGCAGTTTGGTAGGTTTGGGCCCTGTAATTCCAAACCACTTTGATCTTATTTTATTTTAATTTATTTTACAATTAGTCCTTTAGCAGACTTAAACGTAAGCAGTAGACACCGGGAACCACTTTGGGGTACAGCGTCTTGCCCGGGGAGACTTTAGCTTGCAGCCAGCTAAATTAACTGGCTACTTATCCTGCAGTTAACTGACTTGCTTTCATTTGAAGTGGAGCAAAAACACAGAGCCAACACTGGTCATTCGATGATGTTTGAGTTTAAGCTCCTGTCTTCCTCCAGCAGCTGTTTCATATGAGCAATAAAAGCTTAACTCCACAATCGTACACTGTGCATTTACACGACTTGTACTGATGCTGTTTCACAAAGATGTAATGAAGCTGGAGGCTATGGAAGGAGTCCATAGAAAGGATTGTGTTGTTGTCCTGTGAGTGCTTTCACTGAAACTCCACTACACAGTTTCAAAGAGGAAAGAATGGCATATCTGTCATAGCAACGGACGGGTTTGAGTGTGCAGGCTTCCTGGGCGTTCATCTAAAGTCTGACTGAACGTCATCCTCGTCTTCAAACCGTCAGTGAACATAGCAGGGCAGAGTTCGAGAATGCCCTCTGTTAACAAGTTCATGCTGACGTCAGACACTGTGAAGTCTGTCTGCCGCATTTTTGGCCTGGCCCATGTACAGTCTGAGCCTTGTCAATCTGTTATTAGCTGAAAGCAAGATATTAGTATGTTACAGTTTAGGAAGGAATGTGTTCAGCACAATCATTAATTTCATTTTGGTGGTAAACGTAATATTGTCATAACTTGGTATCGACTATTCAGTGTTACTCCTTTAAACAGCAAAATAATTTGAAGTTAAATGTACTGTATTTCAAACAACACACTTAATTAAGCTGGGCCAACTAATGTGACATTTCTTGGAATTGTGTATGTCACAGTTATAGTTACATAAAACTAGAATTCTGATCTATTTGATAAAATCATAAAAAAAACCAAACAAATAAACAACTAATGAATATGTGTGTAACTTTAACATTCATTGATGAACATTAATTAATTGTACTATTTGTAGTTTTCATTAAAGTTTTAACAATACTTTTATGACAATACTATATTATATACTATACTAGTAGCTCTTGAAACCAGTATAACAGTTCAGGAAAATAAAAATGTAGTGAGTGTGAGCGTACAGGCATTTATTGAAAGGAGCCCCACAGGACAGGGATTATGTCCTACAGCATCATGCCACCCTGAAAACCTTTTTCCATTCAGAGCATGAGCCATGTGAAAATAAGAATAAAACCAACATTGGGAACGGCTGAATTTTAGCTTTAGTTTGTCTTGCGGCACCATGAGCATGTGTCCACCTCTTTGTGGTGAAGGAGATTAAGTGTCTTACAGTGTACTGCCCCAAGTTGCGTCTCTGTCTGTAGAGCAGGAAGCAGAGGATGGCGGAGATGACTGTCTGGGCCAGAGTGAACAAAAGAAGGGACAACTTCAGTCCTCTGCTCATCTTCTGTTGAAAAGGACACACAACAGTCTGTGAGTCACGAGGAGGGTCAGTGAGGAGCGAGACGGAATCAACTCATTGCTACAAACTTGTGTCACATAAAGCGAGCTGGCATCTGTCTGACTTCTCCAACATGCCTGGGCCAGTTTAAGCCCTTTGAGTGTCTCACTTCCAATCAGCCACATGAGTCTTTTCTATTTAATATTCTTTTATGTCCTTGCCGGCCCTTTTACCTGAAGCGGACATTGAAAATTGTGAAGTGAAGAGGCAGACTGCCCAGCTCTCCAGCATTATCTGTCCATGGAGCATGTGCACAGTGGAGCCGGCAGTGATCCAGACTAAGCAACCAAGTTTTTAAGAGCCAAACAATGGAATGTTCCTGACTGGCCAAGTTAGTCAGCTGACCTAAATCCAATGAAGCATGTTTGACTGCTGCAGTAAAACACAGAAACCACTCAGACCTGAGAATGTCTGCAGTTCAGGTCTGTGGGAACATCAGCCTGCTCATGTCTGTGGCTTATTAAACAGCCTCACCAATAGATTGGGATCTGGTGACTCTGACACTGTAGCTTATGTTTCACGTGATTTTCACACTCGTCAGACCATTGGGTGGACGAGGGCCTTGTCACTCTGGAGGCGGTGTCTCATCAGAATGAAGGTGGTCACTCAATGATTCAGTAAGCTGAAGCCAATTAAACTGGTCTCTTGGCCAACCAACGATGTGGGCCACAATCGCAAATTCTAGGCCGATAGACCTGCAAAGACATTCTCAGTCACCTGAGGTGAGAGTATCACTTCTGCTTTATGTTACATATCACACCGATGCACGAAATCACGCCTATATTTCCTGACATGTTTCCCATCTATATAAATGCCCATGTCACTGTTTCTACTGAAGCATCTGCCAGTTCAGTAAGTGTACCATCGCTAAACCCTCTTTTTAAAGGGCAACTGTCAACTTTCTCGGTTCCAGCTCCAGATGATAGGACCCGGAGGAGATGTTCATCATTAGGAGTTCATCATTAAAGGTTCCTCCGAGTGATGTCATCTGGAGGTGTTTTTTAACTAGAAGTAGAGAGATGAGAACATTAATGGCTTTTATTTGCAAACTAGACTCAGTAAAAGCAAGTTCACCATCAGTGAACGCATCCTTTAGGGCACTGCAGAATCAGCTGGGCCTGCTTAGTGTTAATACATATCACGATTGGATGCCAACTTGTCAGCTGCATCATGTTGTGTGTTTCTTTAAACTCTCATGGTTTCAGGTTTTTCTTTGTGTCTTGCCATCATAAACTGCACATGCATTCATGAGAAGCTGATGTCCTGTTAGTTTTTAAAATGTAGCTTTGTCAGAATAGCTTGTTTAGGGCATATGTGTCTTTGTTTTATGTTTGACACCAGCTTATTATGAATAAATTAAGCTGAAAGTCAGCACTTTGCATTCATGAGCTTAATATAATTAGTTTTTGTCCCTAAACTTTCTGTTACACTGCTCCATTGGAGCAATCCTCAGGTGTTGTAGAGTCAATGACAGTGTTGTGACTTCAAATGAAGGCGACACCAACCGTGGCGTAGTGCTTTTCGGTGCAGTTGTCGTGATCGTTCTTGTTGCAGGGTTCCACAGGATACCTGTCTATGTCTACGGAGTACATCGACACAGCCACTGCTGACATCAGGGTGGACACCATGCTCACCAGCAGACACACTTTAAGCTGGAAAAACACAAACACAGCATTTCATCAGCACCTTACACCTCAGGAATCTTGGTTTGCCTGCATAAACGTCCTTGTTTAGGTCCCACAGCATTTCTGGAGGATTAAGGTCAGAGCTTCACAACCAAGTTTCCTCTACTTTAACCATTCATTGTCTTACTGCGTTGCACTGCACTTGATATTGGTCCGGTGCTTTAACATTTTACTTTACAATTGGTAAAGTAAAATCTACTTACAATCGGTCCATTAATGGTGATAAGTTGTCCTTGTCCAGAAGCAATAAATTAGGTTGAAAACATGAAAACATGTGTCATCACTATGTTTCACACAGAGGATAAGGCTAAATGCAGATTGGTAAACAGATTTTTCTCCTCATTTAAGCCAAAAGCGTCTACATTGGTTTCATCTCTCCACAGAACTTTCTTCCAACAGCCTTCAGGTTCATCCACATGGTTCTGATCAAACTGTAGAAAGTCGGTAATGTTCTTGTCGGAGACTAGTTACTTCCTTTTTGCTACTCTGCCATTGTTGTTCAATGTTTTCCTGATGGTGAACAGTCAATAGTTTCCTAGATGCAGGGTTGGGAGGTTCCTTAAGACTGTATACAGATAAAGTTACTAATTACCTGTTAACAATGTCTTCAGTAACCCATGTTTTACAACATTAAAGTAAATTATCTCATTACTAAACATGCAAATAAAGACCAGAGGAAATAAATGTCAGTAGGATGGAGTTTCAATGTATTCTGTAACCTTAGAAAAGAATCATTTTTACCGTGCAAAATAAAAGGTTGCCTTTTTCTGTCGTGGGTGATACTGTTTGATGTCAGATATACTTCTTTACTTCTGCTTTTCCTATTTGTCACCTGCCACATGCAATTTTTTCCTCTGCCACTAAAGAATATTCATTTCTGCAAACTTACCACTGTTTGATTTATAGTTTCTCAGGCTGATCGGAAGTGAAATGATCTGACAGTTTTGCAACGGTCTCTACAAACTATAATGTAAAATTGCCTTTAACAACATAAGAAAACCAATTAACATACAGTAGGTGTTAGTGTTTTTACATTAGGTTCCAGTCTGGAGTTTTGAATTAGGATTTATTTAGAATATGGCTTATAAGAAAATTCGACCTAAATTATAGGAGCTGAGATCAGCCGTGGATGCTGTTATCTAACGATGTTTGTTTTCTCATGATAATAGGATCATTTGTCAAAATCCAAAGGACTGTCTTAGCTTTTGGAGATCACACACACAAAAACATTTTCCTTTAAAGTTTTTTGACATAAAAAAATATGTTTTTTTTTCTGATATACTACGGTAAAAGATTGCATAGATAAACACCAACCACCATCTAGCTGCTAGAGTTTGCATAACATAACTTGGTTTGATGTCTGTTATTCAAAAGAGACAGATTACAGAAATTCATTTGACCCCTAGTTCTTTCTTTGCAGTTTGTCAGCAAGTCAACTGAAGACGCTTTACAATAAAAATTATCACCACCCGATATTTGTTGATGCAGATTTGTTTTCTTGTCTCTCACATTCGGCGCACCTCTGGAGTATCTGCAGCCTCTAATATGACCATTTTTAATTCTTTTATCTCTATGTGGGCAATGATTCTGGGGCTGCTGATGAATGAGAGGCTGGGATTGAGCTGCACCCAAACAGTCACATATTCTCCTGTCTCGGAGGAACAAAAGTCAATCCTCTGACAGGATGACACTGGCACACTTTTTTTCTTTACTATCTATCACTTTCTGAACAATAAAATCCACCAAAAATCCACAGTGTTAATTTAAGTTTCTGTGCTTTAATGAAATAATATATATGAGCTGTGGAGTTACCTTTACTCTGATTTTAGCTATTGAACAGTTAAATGTTATGTTAAATGATTTCAGATACAGTTTCCAACACTTTATACTGCTGTAAGAAATTTACTTTGCTGGAACCACGACACCTTCTACAAATCTGTGTTGTCAAAATTAGACACACCCAAAATGAATTAATAACGTAATGGAAGTGGATCAGATCACGTTTCTTTAGATAAAAATAAAATTGTCTTAGACACAGACTACCTGGCAGCACCTGTGTGTGTGTGTGTGTGTGTGCGGTGATTGGACTCACATTTTTTACGGTGCAGTGTCTGTCTAAGAGGATGGCGACTACTCCTGCTGTGACAAACTGGGAGCACACACACCAAGGACAAGTGGAGACAGTCAGCACACAGGTGCATCTCATCACAATATGAACACACACACACACACACACACACACACACAGACACACACACACAGACTCACCGTCAGGCCGCTCCACCAGGGAACCCCCAGCATGATCACATCAGTGACCTCAGTGAGGTGCAGAGGAATGGAGTAAGTTATGACCAGCAGCCCCAGCATCACCTGGCTCACCTGTCACACACAAACACACATTTGTTGTGATGCCTCGTAGGGACTCAACACTGAACAACATTTGCTTATGGGAGACCCCCTTAAAATTAAACACAACTTTCTGAACCTTTAACTTCACCTAAACCTGAAACCAGGTCACTGCTCTGAAATCCAATGATACAGGATGCCCGTCAGCATTTAGTTTCCCACAAGAAAGACAAGTCCCCAAATGTAAGTGTAAAGAAAGTTACCACAATGTAGGTGTTGCATGCTACAACCACGCACGGTTTTAGACTCACCCCCAGACTCTTCAGCTCTCCTCTCTGGATAGCAGCACGCAGAGCCTGCTGTCTGTCAGTCAGCTTTACAGTGTTTGAATCCTCCAGTACCTGCACTGTGAGGTCTCGGGAAACTGCCACAGCCATCACCTGGAGACAACAGCAGAACTCACCGACCACACTGCAGGATTGCCCCTGGTCCTCTGCGACCCCTGCTCTGCCTGTTTTGCAACTATCCTCATCCAACCAGAGCCTTATTACCTGGGTCAGGTTTGTTTAGAAGCTGGAAGACACCCGTTTTTACTTTGTTTCTCTCAACCCCAACACTGAGATAGTACAGTATCTTCCAATTTCTGATTGACCGAAAACACCGGATCCAGGTACTGCGCAGAGGGTGGTGCAGGAATAGTTGGAAAACAAGAAGGGCGGGGACCTGGTCCCCAAGTCCCAATCCTGTTCTACATCCGGTCACAGAGCTTAATGTTGTTGTGGCTGTGGAGATTTGGGGGAGCTGCAGACCTTTCCCACAGATGTGTATTTGTCAACAGGAAACTAACAAGATCAGGTCTCGGTGCTAATTTGCATCCATAGGCCCCATGCAAGTAAAAAACCCATAACAATTAACAAATAGTCTAAAAGGTAGAACAAAATATATAAATATAGTATATATATTTATATATACTATGTATAGCAGATTGAGATCCCGTAAGTTCAGGGTGACCACAGAGGATCATGGCACTTTGACACACACGATTTTGGCACATTTCTTACACCGGACGCCCTTCGTGCTGCAACCCTCCCCAGTCTCACCATCCTTGGTCCTTACTCGGGATGGGGATGGGCAGTTTGGGGTTCACTCTCTTGCCCAGGGACACTTCAACATTTAGTCAGGAAGAGCTGAGGCGAGCACAAACCTCCGACCCTATGGTTGGTGGGCAGCAGCTCTACCACAGAGCAACTAAAGCACAACGATGTTAACAGCTGGAATTATGAGATGAAAATGATGACAGGACTCGTCACTTTTAGCCTCTGTTTGATTTGAGTTGTGAACGTGGGAAATGGAATTATGTAGTTCTTAAACCTTAGCAGATTCTATTTAATCAAAATGTTACAATGGTGAATTAAAAATGTTTTTTTCAATGACTTTTTGTAAAGCTTTTGGTAAAATGTTACGTTAAGTGAAATGTTAAATCTCAGTTCCTTTCAAATGACTCAGTAAGTGAGAGAACGAAGATAGCAACAGATCGGTACAACTGACTGAGCTCATTCTTCTTGTTCCTGAACGGTTAAGTTCACATTTTTGTCCAACCCCTTGAATTAAAGCTGAAAACCTGGACATCGCTCACATCTTAATTGTTTCATTTCAAATACAATGTGATTCTGATTGACATTTAGACATTTGCAAGACGTTTTTCTTCAAAGTGACTTAAATCCAGACCCCGTGGAGAAATGTTGCATCTTTGTGAGAAGTGAGTAGCAGATAGGGAAGGAGGTGTTTTTCAAGTTCATGGGAAGTAGCAGCAGGTTCCCAGTGTGGCGACCACATCCTTCACTGGGCACGAGGGCGGTGTATGTTCTTTTCTAGCACGTTTTGTTTTAGTTCCTCTGCTAAAGTACATCATCTGCAGCAATTTCCATCCTAGTTGAACAGCTTAGTACTGTACGCTGTTATAAACAGTCCAACCAGCCTCCTGGTCTCACCCCAACCTTTTTAAAAACTCTCTCTCTCAAATACAGATGTTTCAGAAATATAAATGCAATTTCACCACCTTTTCAGATTTTCATGTATGTCTGTGGCATGTGAAAATCTTCAGTTGGATGACAGCAGTCAAAAGTGGGCGTCCTGTGTGTGATGATTTACTACAGTGTATTTGTTGAGTTTTCAGACCCCCTTCACTTTTACAATTTGGTTATGTTGTAGCCTGAATCTACAGAAAAAACTATTCTCATTAATCTACACACATTATCGCATATGAAAACAGAATTTCAGAAATTTCTCTAAATTTAAAGTATTCTGACCTTTTGCAACAACATGAAATTTAGCTTAGGTGCCTGCTATTTCTCTTTATGGTTGCTGAGATGTTGATGACTGGACTCAACCAGTTGTACAATAAATGTATTGGGCATGATTTGGAAAGACACACACCTCTCTGTAGAGAGTCTACCAGCGGATAATGCAAACTGTATCAGATCAAAAGCCATGAGGCCAAAGAAACTGTCTGCAACGCTGAGAGACAGAATCAGTGGAAGGCACAGATCTTGGGAAAGTTACAAACAAATTCTGCTGCACTACAGGTTCCCAAGAGCACATTAGGCTCTATAATTCTCGAATAGAAGAAGATTAACACAACCAGGACTCTTGAAAGAGCGGGTCCCCAAGTAAAACTGAGTCATCAGTGGAGAAGGGTCTTAGCAAGGGATGTGACCAAGAACCAAGTGTGATGGTCACTCTGAGTGAGCTCCAGTCCAGAGGATCTTGCTCCGCCAGTCAGTCGGAACAAGATCCTCAGATCTGATGAAGACTGAACCTTTTAACCTGTATTCTAAGCGTTATGTCTGGAGGAAACCAGACACCGCTCATCACCTTCCCAATACCATCGCTACACTGAAGCTGTGGTGGCAGCAGGAGCTGGGAAAGTGGTCAGGGTTGAGGAAAAGCTGAAGTAAAGTATGTCCTCAATGAACACCTGTTCCACTGCTGGGCTGAAGTTCCAACTCTAATGTAAGTTGTAGTAACAGTTCTAAGTACCCAGCCAGGATGACACAGGAGTTGCTCAACAACAAGTCTGTGGAACCCTAACATCTGTGGAAAGACCTGAAACTGGTTGTGCACTGACTGAGCTTGAGAGGACTTGCTAAGAAGAATAACAGAAATTCCCATTCTCGTGCAAAGCTTGAAGCATCATGCCCAAAAATATGGTGGTCCTGAGAGCTTGTGGCACCGCAAATTCAGAACACATGCACATAGACAAAAACATAAGCAGCTTTAAAAAACATGCTGCTCTCAACAAAATTGAGAAAAGTGCTGCAAAAGCCACAACATCGCTATGACAGTTGTCTACAACGGTTCTGGGTAACACTAAAAAGTGACAATTATTTGGCTTGTAAATGTATTTCAGTTGCTCCCGAAGATATTTCCAATGTGTTGGCTATTTCTTCTGTCACTGGGTGGTATTGTGGCGTTTGCAGCACTTTTCTCAACATGGTTGTGCTGTGGCTTTTTACACTGTTTGTGCATTTGTCAAATTGATGTAGTTGTTTTTTTATTTGCCTGTTTGCAGTGCCGTGAGCTCTCAGTGCCACTGTAATTGAGGCTGAGTAAATGGTCTGAATACGTAAGCACATGTGATATTTCAGATTTTACACTCGGTTTTCACTTTGTAACTATGGGTTACTGAGTGTAGATTATTGAGAAACAAATTAATTTAAACACCTGTAGTGTCAGGCTGCAACATAAGAAAATTGGAAAAAATGAAGGGGGTCTGAGAACCTTCAGAATGTATTTGCAAAGCATGTTTAAGGTAAGTTCAGTTTTATCTTGCATCATCTTGTCACGTGTGGTGAACAGTGGCTTCTCAGAACATAAAAAGATCTGCATGCAACAACCTACAGGTGTGAATGTTGGTCCTATAGGAGACATGCAGTGCTCCTCACCAGATTTAGACAGGGCACATGCATGAACACCTCACTGAGGTGCAGGTAAAGTTTTAAGTCTCTGTGGTCTTTTAAAAGTCCGATCTTGATCTTGTCAGGCCCTCCATGTTCCAGCATATTGTCCCACTTTTGTAACGTGATACTTGACATGTTGTTGTGTGTATTACTGTACAAAGGACACACTATGAGTGGTGTTTGCTGTGTTGCTGCCTCTTCTGAAACCAAAGGACAGTTCCACAGGATACATGTTCCCTCCTTCTGTTTGTGCAGTGGAGTTGGGTTTCCTTGAACTTTGAAACGTCAAAAAGTAGATTTTTTTTTTCATCTACACCATGAACATTCAGCAAGTACAGTAGATTTTTTGGTAACATCTTTTACACATCTTTTATTACTTCTTATTATGATACAACGTGCATTATTATGCTCGCTCTGAGGTTAACTTATAATATTATATCTATATATATAGTGTATATTCAGTTAGTTTTGACTGTGGGCTGATCCAGGAATTGCACAACAACCAAATCAAACAGCGCTGTTCGATCAGGAGGAAGCCGCAGCTCGACACAAAGATCGTTTATCCACCGGACTGGGCCGCGCACGGCACCGTCAGTCAGGGCTTCAAGGCCTGGATGGTCTCGGATGGGTCGGGCGCACATTACGCACAAATGAGTTGTCCTGCAAAGACGTGACGCTCCTGTGACCAGGACCTCAGTGTTTGGGAAAGTCTCCTGCGCCCCCGTTCTGTCCTGGATCCACTTCTCAATCACTAATTCCCGTTAGGCAGCGTGTGGAAACCACTAACCCCCCAATGCGCACAGGCAGCGACCTCACCGACAGTCATCCGGTCAGGGTGCGGACTTACCTTCTCTCGTGTGACTCAAATCCCGATTTTATGGATTGACGCTTCTGTCGAGATTTACGCGCGTCCCTGGCTTCTCTTTTTCGCCGTATGATTATTAGAAAGAGCCGGAGAGGGTGAGAGAGAGAGAGATGCTGAGAGACGACTCCTCCTTCTCTTCCTCCCCTGTTTGTTGCGCGTTCCAGAAATCATTTTGTTGTCCATATTTTTCAGCTCTTAAAGTTCACGTGAAGGACAGCGGAGCGGGAGACGCACTGGACCTCTCGGTACCATCCAGAGACATCTCCCGGATTCTAGTACCTGTCAACTTTCAGTCCAGGTGGGTGAAGATCTGCGTTACTCAGTTTAGATGATTGACATGTTAGAAAATCACAGTCAGGATTTAAACACTGGCTATGCGTCAAAAGTGCCAGATTTGACATTTTATGTGTAAGATCAACGTCCAGCAATATATTCTTCTGACAGGAGGAAGTGGGTCTAACAGTTAAAATAGCAGCAATGTTCAATATGTGTGTAAAAGTTTGGGTCACTCAGTCCTGCTTGGCGCCTCGGAGAGGCTGAATCGTAGTGTTGATTTGAAGATGAATTGAATTTTGTTTCCACATGTCACTCAAGAATCATTAAGGAACCGCCATATTACCGTTACCGCTCATTTATGAATCATTTCTGTGTGAAATGATTCATAAATGAGCTCCTCCTCACGTCAGTGCATATTTGTCTATCTGTTGGCATGGAGTCCTGACACAGCTGGCACACAGATGTTTCATTTGAGGTTGACTGGTTGGTTAATAATTTCAGCTTGTAGGGTTATGGTGAGAAGTTTGTGTTATTGGGAGAAATAACCACGTCATGAGTTGGATACGTGTGTGCAAGCCTGTCTGCAGCACAGACAATGTGAAGTTCCATGAGCGTGTGTTGACTGTTGGGGGTGTGGGTGCCATCTTGTGATCTGTGTGTTGTTCTGTCCCTGCTGCAGCCTGCAGGCTGGGTTACCTGTGTGTCTTTTGATTGGCTAAGTGAAATTAAATCACAAAAGAAAGTAAAGGTAATTGAAAAATGTATTAGTGATAAACAGAGGAACAGCTGTTCAGTGACTCTGTGAAAGGGGAAGTCAGCGCTCCTCTACTGAGCTGCTATGGAAGCAGCGCTGATGCTTTTTGAATCAAGACAGAAAGTCAAACCCGAGCCTCCAACTCACCAACAGAGACACAGGGGAACCCTCACGACATCAACATTCCATTGTCTGTATCTTTGTGTACTTTATTAAACTTTGTTAAAGGAATCATGATTGTTTTCTGAATACATCTGCACACCCCAGCTGTACTAGAAAGACACCAAATGATTATAAAACAGTCAGAGGACTATGCCAAAATGTGTGCACACAAGAACACAAGGAGCAAATGTTTATACTAGAAAAAAACGAAAACTTCCCTCATCTCTGTGGAGCCGTGTCAGTTTATTTCATCATCAACTCGCCCCCTCTTTTCCTGCTCCCTATCCTCCTCCTCCTCTTCCTCGGACCACATCTGTTTCTCATCCCGCAGCATTCCTGTCTTTCCTAAGAGGATTCCGACATGTGGTTTTGATGAAGTAACACACTCACACACTTTCTCTCCGCTTCTTTTTTCTCCGTTTCACTGCCTCATTTCGGTCTCCGTTTCTCAGTCTCTGTCCAAACAGGCGCCCTCGCGCCACACAGACACACATGAATGCTACTTCGCTCCGCTGGGTTCCCACTGTCCTTTGCCTCCCCCAGTGGGGTGTCTCATGGTTATGTGGTTTGTGTCTGTTGTTTTTTGGGCCCATTCATGTGTTTTCTCCTCCTCTGCAGTCTGCTTCTTCTTTTATTTGCTCTTCTCAAACATTTTCCCAGGAAAATATGTCCCACATGGACGGTTTCATGTGAATGAGTGGTTTATTTGAACTATACTACGCATGTGGGGAACAGTCAGCTAGGAATTCTTTGGATGAACACTTCAACGGGAGCTCAGTGTATTATTAACTGAACTCCTGTCGCTTAAACACCACTTTTTTTCGCACTAGATGTTGGAGGTTGGGGAGCACTGGTGGACGTAGAAGTTGCAGGAGGTTTTGCAGAACTCTCTTCCCCCTTGTAGATCTGCCCCTGTGGGGGAAAAAATAATCGCAGTCTGTGCAGCTGGTCAACAAGTTCCCAGCTGCTTTGACAGCACGCCAAGAAGCTGAGACTTGGTAAATGTCATTGTTTCGTGTGAGCAACTGAGCATAATTGGAGACAAATGAAACGCACTTTTTGAGCTATTTGTTTCAAAGACAGCGCCTCCAGGATTTCACACACATTTTTTTGATTTTGCTGAATAAAAAATGTGATGCATGTTGGATTTACACTTTGTATCAGGGACAGCCCGATCACACTCACACAGTTAGAACAACAAGCTGCTCAATACAACCACAAAATGAGCTGTGGGCACCAAGCTGCAGTTATTACTCAGGTTAAAGGCCTGTGTCTCCACTTGTCACACAAAAACCGGTCCTGGAACTGGACCAGCAACCTTGTGGAATTGCCTTTAGAATTGCCTTTCCTGGACTTTAGCAGTAACTTGTGCAAACACCTGCATGTCACAGTGTATTTCTGATTGCTAAGGCACTCTCTTTGCAACTAAACTCTACACACTAACGACTAAACCTCACACTGAACCAGCAAAAGTAAACTCAGTTAAACTCTTATACTAATTGTGAATCAAACCTCTACCCACGAATACAGTTAGACAGTTTAGTCATAAATTGAAGTAATAAAAGGAAATGTTCACTGTATTGAATACATACATGTATTTTGAAAAATGATCTGGGCTATACTATGCAAATTCATCATAAACACAAACTAAAACAAGGGTTTTTTTGTCAGTATTTTATATTTGCCTGGAAGAGTAACAGACAGCATAAATCCTTTGTACATTGTAGCAGAAGCTAAAGGAAACATTCAGTTCCCTCCTGTCTCCTGTATCTGGGCTTCTTAATCCTGGTCCAACTACTCCTGCCCTGCCCACTGCCCATTACCTGGATCAGGTGTGTTCAGCCAGTCAGCAGTGGGTAGTAGAGGGAAACTAGCAGGGCAGGGGACCCTAAGCGCCAGGAATGAGAACTGTTGTCCTACATATGTGTGTCTGGCCACAGAGCCTAATCAATTTCTTTGGCCAGACAGAGGGCGGGTTGGGAATTATCTGGAAAGTTTCTTCCTTTCTCTTTTGTTGTCCAAACAAAGACCTCTAATATGTGACCTATTTTCCATTTTAAGCTCTGATTTCTACGCGAACAAATTAGTTCTAATCCAGTTCATTTATGAGCAGTGGCTTTGAGTAATTAGTGGATGGGTGTGGTATTTAAATGGCTTATTCAAGAGCAAACCACTTTTTTAAAGTTTGAAATCAAGCTGGGGTGCACAGGATGAATAACTACGTCCACTGGCAGAAAGCCTAGAAAGGACCAGTCTGATGTGTGGTGGTATGCCAGATTGTTGTGCAGCACATATGCACCAATTCCTACTGTAATCACAGAGGATTTTATCTTGATTTAAACTGTACTGTACTACCCATGAAGTGGCTTTGTACTTGAAGCATGATCCTTTTGCTGCAGCAGAGTGACATTGCACCAGTGACACTAATGTCATGAGACATCAGCTCTCAGTGCAAAGTCTAGGTACATACAACCCAAACACAAACAGCTCCCTCTGCACCTCCTCTGCCTAATTTAAAGAAAACATCCCCCTTTAGTCACAGTAATAGATAGTCCAGCAAAGTGAATTTCAAGATAAGGGAAAAAAGCAAACTCCGTGAGCAGGTTGTCTGAGGTTAACTGAAATGCAAAATCTACTGTGAACAATCTGATGCAGAAAATGTCATGTCCTGCTGTAGGACGCTGTCCTACTGTCAGCATGGACACTCCGACTGTTCTGCAGCTGTAATTCTCAAAGTTCAAACTGCAAACTCTGTGTGGTCTGACACCTGCTGTTCATGAGCCCTGTCTGTTTTTTATTGCTAACATGTACCAGTCAACACTGAAGCCACTTTTCCACGACTCTTGGTACAAGCAGTTATTCTCCAAAACTCAATCCCACATCAAAAACACTTTGAGTCATTTTGGCTTTTATCCAAACCAACTTCCAAGTGAGGTACAAGGCAGCAAAAATATAAGTCAAGGAGAAAACATCAAAGGAAAGTGCTGGCAAAGAAGTGTTTCTGTTTCATGAGATGCAAATATGAGAAAGAGCAGTTTTTTGTTTTTTTTTAAGTGCAAAGAAAGATGCTGAAGAGTTGTGTTTGCAGCAGTTTTAAATACTGAAAATGAGGTTGCTGAGTTTGGCAGCTCATTCCACCATCATTGGTGGATCATTGAGTGTCTTCTGTGTGGTTCTGGGACTACCAGACGTCATTTGCTGGCTGAACGCGGCGGACGGGGGGGATTGTAGACCTGAATGATTGAGTTTAAGTAAGCCGGAACTGTAGCGTTGAGCACTCTGTAGCCAGTGCAGAGATCTGAAGAGCGCTGTGACGTGAGTCCTTTTTGGCTAGTGAAAAATGAGGCATTCTGCCGCATTTTGGATCATGTGCAGGGGTTAGATCGTGCATACCGATAACCCCATCAACAGTGCATTGAAGTAATCTAAACGAGATATGATCAATGCCTGCACAATGACTTGGGTCGTGTACTCAGAGAGGTTGGGTCTGATCTTTCTGATGTTGTGGAGGACAAATCTGCACGACCTAGAGACTGAGACGATGTGTTTCGTGAAGCTTAGTTGGTCAGCAATGATGACCCCCAGATTTCTGGCTGACTCAGCAGGGACAATAACTGCAGATTCAACAGCAGACTGCTCTCCCTGGACACGCGCAGCGTTGGAAGTGCCACTAGCTTGTCCGTCTTGTTGGGGAGAGAGCGGACGTTTCCCATAATAACGGATGGTAAATATGATTTGTACCTCGGGCTTCTCTCCCTGTGCTTAACGCCAGCTCTACAGCCTCGTCTTTTCCTTCGTATTTCGGCTGGAATCTCCGGCTTCCTCCCGTGGAGAAGTTTGACCTGGCTGAGAGTTAGCAGCTGGTCTCGAGTCCAAACAATGTATCTACAAGTTTAAGGGTCCCTGAGGCTGACTCCAAAATTTGGCAAAACATGATAAACCGTTTAACCCTAACCCTAAAAAGTTTGTTCCCTAGTTGCACGGCTCCATAGCGACACGACACCAAAACAAACATACAGAATGGAAATAAACATAAAAAAAACGTGAAGAAAAGCACAAAAAAGGACATAACTGCTGAAACTCACTGCCACACATGCGGCGCCATCTTGAAAAAAAAAATGTAATTCAGTGACCCAAAACTTTCTTACAATTAACAGTGTAAAACAAAAGAAAAGAAACACACATTCTCTCTAGTTAAACTACTATGGGACACTGAGATATTGACAGAAGTATTTTGCAGCTTGTTTTTTACTGTGTAGTGACAGAATGGAAGAATGTAATGTGTTAGTCTCATGGTTGTGTTGAGTTTTGTAAGGGTATGATTTGCTTTGTCGTTGTCTTTTTTTCTGTATCTTTATAAATAGTCATTTACTTGTGAAAATAATTGAAACAAAAAAAATTTAAAAAACTAATGCATGAGATTCCAGGGATCCAGTAACGCCCCGAAAAAACATTCATACTGTTTGTACAGTACAGTGAGAGTTCTAATCCTCCCTCTGTCTTTCATTTTGCATCATATCTTCTATCTTCCTCCCCTTTGTCCTCCACACATTCTCCCACACACTCACTTTCCTTTGCTGCATGTTCCCCAAGAAAATCTTTACCAAGAATAATAACGACAGACACTGTATGATGCTCTAGATTCAGTTCTGCTTTTGGAGCTGGGAATGATATTTTAAAAATACAATATTGTGAAAAATCACAACCGTTAAATCTGACTTGACTTTTCTCTTTTGCAGTCACCATGTCTTCTGAGAGGCCGGTGTCAGCAGCTGAAGCCAGGTTGCATCGCCTCTATGCCTGGTTTGACCCTGAGTCTGCTGCGGTGAGATCAGGATGCTGCTCAGCACAATTACAACACAACAGTTTCCAGTCAGAATCTATATAAATGATTATTCAGCAGTGCGTGTGATGCCACATCTCTCTCTGTGTGTAGGTGGTGACCATCCTGTTGGGGCTGTTCCAGCTGGTGCTCTCTGTTCCGCTTATTCAGTCTCTTCAAACTCTGCCAAAGCTCTTCATACTGCCAGTTATCTTAGGAATCCTAGTATGTACCACGTGATTTTAATTTGGATTGTTATTCTGCAGCTTCAGTTCTAGTCCTACAGTGAGTGTAGAGATGTGATCATTCACCTACTGTTGCACTATTTGAACACAATTTGTATGTCACTCCGGATCATGACGCATGAATTTTCACGTCTGTTTGTGCAACTTTTCAAACATCGAAGCATTCTGTTCTACAGGTCCCGAGCAGGAAGGTCTGAGGCATAGGCCACTCTCTGCATCATACCACAGGAAAATATACACAGTCTGACTATGTATATGATAAATACTGTACAAATTATTTTTTAGATTGTGTAGAATAAATAGTTAGGCTATTAATGGAAGAGATGACTCTTTCATTAGGAAGAAGAGGCTCAAACCAAATAATAACATCTAAACATGTGACGGGGGCAGCACCGAGGTGAAGGTTGCAGGGTCACGCCCAGCCCACTGTGGCCTTTCTGGGTAGAGTTTGCGTGTTCCTCCTGTGCGCCGAGTTTCCTCCAGGTACCCCCATTTCCCCACACAGTCCAAAAACGTACATGTTAGGTTAATTGGTGACTCTAAATTGGTGAATGTAAGTGTTAATGTAAATGTGAAGGGTTGTCTGTCTGTGTTTGCCCTGAGACAGACGGGAGACCTTTCCAGGGTGCATCCCACTTCTCGCCCTATGCAGGCAAGAGGCAGGGGAAAATTAACCTAACATGGATGCTTTTGGACAGTGGGGGGAAAGCCACGCAAGCAATTGGAGAACATGCAAACTCCCCAAAGAAAGGCCATAGCCAGTGAGGGGGCTCAAACTTAAACTCAAGTTCTGAAATTTAATACTCATTCAAAATTTGGTTATTTCAAGTATGAAGTAGCCTACAGTGTGGACATAGCCACCTATTACCTGGACTGTAGCACATCTCATAAGTGTGTAAAAACTGCACAAAAACATAAAATAGTGCAATGCATGTCCGAAATAATACTGCAGGAACAGGTTTAAGAAATACAACCAAACTCTGATGTTATTAATAATTAACAAACATCTTGCAGCTTCTCATTTTCTCGCAGCTTCTCATTTTTAGCCAAAGATGAGCTTGCTTACGGGAGTCAAGGGTCATGTCAGACCAATACAAGAGTGTCGCAGGGTGGAGAGTGGACAATGCTTGGCTTTAAGAAAGCTTGTGTTCAAACATTTTGTTTGTTAAATATTTATCAATTTCTAGCTTTATCCAGTCATATTTTTAAACAGTTAGTGGTGTCTCAATGTCCCTAATAAAGACAAACTATATCTGGCCAGTCCTTAACTTAAAACAGCATCAACCTGCCAGTGGACAGACTGTCTCTCTCTTTGTGTGTCGTAGTTTGTGACAGGGGGATCTCTCACCGTGGCCAACGAGAGGAACCCCAGCAGACAACTGGTAAACTCACACAGATTCACAGTAAAAGTTCAAGGGAGATTTTAACATCATAGAAACTGTCATTTTATGTATTTCCAGACAATCAGAACACTGCTATCATATTATAAGTTACAAGACACTCATATTTATATTAGTGCAGCTGCAGAAATAATAATAATAATAACAATACTAAGGATATAAAGTTTACAGTATTTTCATAAGAATGACGAAGAGTCAGTCACTTTCTGAATCATCCAGACTCTCAAGGAATTTGCTATTTTTTCAGACAAATAATTTTAGAGGAGTTGTCAAAAAATCTGGCTTTTTAGGCTGCAAGAATGTCTAAAACGTCTTGGAAATGCTGGAGGGACTGACTTGTACTCCCCCATCCACAGCTTCAGGGCTGTGTCTATGCCAATGTGCTTGGCCTGCTCGGAGCGCTGCTGGCCTTCTGCCTGTACTGCTACAGCCTCAGCACATTTAACAGCGAAGGGTTGTGCAAGTATACGTCTGAGGAAGACGAGTCAAGAAGTTACGGGTGTCCTGCAAAAATCCTTGCGGTCAGTGTGATCAAATTCTTCTTTTCTTGTGCAGGTGGAAAGGGTGGGCGGTGTAGGGCGGCTATAAGCTGAATGATTGAGTATGTGATATATGAATATATGATGAGGAAAAACAAACTGGACAGAAGCTGAAGCTAAGAGAAACAGAGAAGCAGCTTCATGATAGCATCCCGAAGCAGCTTCGGGGTGACTGCGGTGCAGTTGGTAGCGCATAGCAGCTCCCCCATCGGTGTATGAATGTGTGCATGATTGTGAGTGTGAATGGGTAGATAATAAGCAGTGTAAAGCACTTTGAGTACCAACAGGTAGAAAAGTGTTATATGCAGACCATTTACCATAAAGAGGAAGAAAGCATACTTTGTTTTTGAGTGTGATGTGTTTTTAAGGCCCAAATAGTAAGAAATATTTTAGTAGTAGTAATAAGTAGGTAATAAGCATTATGTGACATGCATGTTTGCTTTATGCGATAGAATCCAAAATTCAGAGACCACATCAGAAGTCTGTAATAAATAAATGTAAACTTAAATATTCTGAAAGTTTGACAATTTAAAAATGCAAAACATTGTTTAATGTTTATTATATTTAATTAATAACAGCACAAAGACAACATATCATTACAACATACATTTTTCAGAAACGTTGGGACAAAGACATGCGTGCCACTGAGTTGCATCACCTCTTGTTCTTTCACAAGCGAAGCACATGACCTGCTTCAGTTGTGAAAGTCCACTGAGCGTGTACAAAGCACAACTTGTCTCTTTCTTGCTTGATTTTGCGTTTTGTTATATTTTGCTCCAAACGTTCATCCAATGGATGATTCTCCTGACTGCAGACAGGCCAGTTTAACCAGTGGAAACTTTTACTACTGAGCCATGTTGTTGTAACATGTATGTAGTTGGAAATTGCGTTTCTGAATGTTGTCTAGGTGATAGGATAGAGCCTCCACGGATTAATGTCCCTCCATACCATCACAGAAGCTCTAAACCTCTAAACTGTGTGTGTACACAACTGTTTCCCACTACATCTCAGTTTATTTTAAATAAGCTCAGGCTCAGCTTAACTAACCTTAATTAACTTTAGTTAACTCTTAACATGAACATTTCACTGAGGTTCCCCCAGAGCTGCTGCCTCACAACAACAAGGTTGTGGGTTTGCGGCCCCAATCGACTGTAGCCTTTCTGAATGGTTGCGTTGGTTTCTTCCACTTTCTTCCGACAGTCCAAAGAAATAGGTGTCAGGTTAATTGGTGACTCTACATTGCTTGTCAGTGTGAATGTGAGTGTGAGCGGTTGTCTGTCTGTCTGTCTGTCTGTCTGTCTGTGTGTGTCTGCGTTGGCACTGAGACAGACTGGAGACATTTTCAGGGTGGGCCGTGCCTCTCACTAAGTGGTTACAGAATATGGATGGATGCTCTTAGGACCGTGCAGTAACTAGAAAGACAGTGTGTTTAATAAATGCTGTGGGTCTTTATTCACAGTTTGGGAAATAGTGTTGTAAGATGAAGAGGAATAAGCAAAACTTGTTCTAGGTCAGAAATTAAAATGTAGGAAATTTGTGGCATTAGTTGTAATTACTAATGTACAACATGTCACATCCCCTTGAGCTTTGTGTCTTTGTCAAATCGCAGCATGATTAGTGGCACTAGTTTGTTTTAGCATGATTTCTGAGCTGGTATTGGAGCAAAATCTGTTGATTCTTCACTGGACATGTTTGTCTTTTGTTTCTGAATCCTCAGACTGTCTGATTAGTTTGTGGTGAACATGAAAACATCTTAGAGTTTTGATTTGGTCTCAGACTTTTGGAACCCACTTCATGTGTACATAAACATGTAATAAGTAATATCCAAATATCCATACTACAGTTGTAATGTGCCTATGATGTGATTGTGTGCCCCCTGCAGGCGTTCAGCTGGTGTCTCACCCTGCTGCTGCTGATCTACAACACTGGGGCCATAGTCCTGCACGGCCTCCTGTCTGTCTCTGCCCTGAAAGCGCTGAAAGCACGCTAAAACACACACACACAGATTCAGTTCCTCCTTTTCGGCAGTTCACGTGGAAACATCTTATGTTTCACTTCTACATTTCTTAAAGTGTCAGTCTTGCAGATTTCTGGTTTAGTGGAAGTGGAGACTGCAGTGAGTTTTCATAATACATATTAAATAATACTGTACATTGGATAATTTGAATTCTATTCAGAAGTGAATGTGTGTTGTAATCACAGAGTGTAACCTGACATGCACACGTGCTAAACCCTACTGTGTATACATACATAGGAGAAATTAAACTGTAAGTCAGTTGCCTGTCAGTTTCTTTGTGATTGGCTGGCAGGAGTTCAGACGGATCATAACAACAGCTGCAACCCGCCCATCTCACAAAATGGACTCGGGTTTCAACACAGCGTGCCCTGTTTTCCTGGTTCATGTTAAGTAATAATCAGCTCTAAAATTGGTACAAATATGCATACGTTATTTTTTGATATCAGCTACTGATGTCTTAGCTGGAAGAAATGCCATGTTAAGTTTGAGCTCAGTTGGTTAGAAATTCTGCCACAGTGTATCCAGCAGAGAGCAGTGAGAAGTTGTTTTTAACCCTATGAAATATCCAATGTAAGGCATTTATACTAAGACTGTGTATTTCTGACTAACAATGTCTGTGGGAAACTGAGGAAATCTGTTTAAAGGATCCATTACATCCATCTTACAAAACCCAACGTACTCACACCTTTAAAGCTCAGTTAACACATTAACGAACCCAGAATCGGTTTAGTACCTGCTGTAAATGAGTGCCATAGTTTACAATACAGCATCTTATGAAATGAACCCTCTTGATGGATTTGTGGATTTTTTTCCCCCACATGACAATTTGTGTAACAGAGGACAAGCTACAAGGCACAAGTCAATATTCCACTGAGAGATGTATGCGTATGTATGAGAGCTCACTCTCTAACTGTATGACAGCAGCACAGGGATCTCTGCTGAATATGTCTCTGTTCTGTTGCCTGTTTACATCAAAGGTACAAACTAACCTTTTATTCAGACAGATGGACTGATGTCAAAACAAAGGACTGCACTGCATGAGACACTGTAATGGAAACTTCACTAATTCAATTTCAGATTGAATCCTAGAGAATCTGTCAGTGTCCACATGTCACAAGTTAGAAAAAATAAAGAATTTTACTGCAGCCATTGGAAGTGAAGATGTACTGTCCTTTTGCTTGTCCTTTTAAACAAAGAAGTCTCTCTATTTCCTACCTAATGTATGTGGGGAGAAAATAGTGTAGGTAGGAAACAATGTAGAGAAGCCACATGATCCATCTGTTAAAGAAGTTCACTGAAAATTTCAAAGAAGCTACTGGACAAAACTAAACATCTCAGTGATTTGTGTGTGTGTGTGTGAACAATGTAAGGACCAGTTAAAACGCTCCACCAGTGAAGTGAGGACATTTTGAAAATAGTGAGGATGGTCCTCATGTTCTCGCACCCTTTCATTAGACTGTTCAGAGGTTTAGAGTTAGAAATGGGTTCAGGTTTAGAGTTAGACTTTTAGTTGGGATGGTTAAGGTTAGGATGAAGAGCAAGGGAATGTGTTAAATCAGGGGTCTCAAACTCAATTTACTTGGGGGCCGCTGGAGGCAGAGTCGGGGTGAGGCTGGGCCTTTAAAAGAAAAACTTTTAAATAATTTTAATCTTCTCAAATGTCTTTATTTTTTATTTTTAACACAAAATAATATGAAAAAATAAATAAACAAATTAGAAGAAAATAAATAAGAAATTAATAAGAAAATCAATCAATCAATCAGTAATAAGTAAATAAAATAATAATAATTATTATAATAATTAGGATTCAAATGTCTGTATTAACAGTTCTTTAAGCTTTCTTTAAGCTGTCGCGTTGAAGTTTCAATCAAGTGTTTAGCCGACGCACAAAGAACGTCATTTCCTCAATATACGTCATTTCCGCAATGTACGTCATTTCCGTTCCGTGCCGTTCATAACAAACTCGCGGGCCGCACTAACATTAAACTTTAATAATAAGGTGGGGGCCACAACTTGCGGCCCGCGAGCCGCGAGTCTGAGACCCCTGTGTTAAATCATGTCCTCACTTTGACAACCAAACAAGGAGTTTTTGTAGAGGATTCCTTTTGGCGACAGGACTTGGCAGGTCCTTCTACACGTTTCAGAAGGTTCATAATCTCAGAACCTTGTGAGACTGAAGAAGCTGCTTGAATGACTAGTGAAACATTTCAAACCAAGAAGGAAGAAGATCCATTCAAAATTGATCCATTCCTTCAATTTCTTTAAAACTGAATTTTAGGGAAAATCCAGTTTGTTAGTGTAACGTAGCATGGCTACATGTTCCCAAGCTGGTCAACGATACAAAGATACATCTAAAGATGATGATATACATACAAATAAAGTAATTTCCCTATCTTATGTTGATTGTTGCTGTCTTTTTTGTAAGATGTGCATCATACAGTGTTTCCTTACCTGGTTATCTCAGCTTTGTCATTCTCAGTGGAGATTGTTGAGCAACAGTCAGAAAATGGTCTCAAATGCATAGTGACATAATTCTCATGAGTTTGACTCTGTATGTTGGCACAGCTGATCTGACATATAACATTAGAGATGTGCCTAACGTGCAGACTCTCAGCTTGAGTTTGCTTGTTTTATTGAAAATCCTGGGTAACCCATAAAATAAGTAATATTTTTTAACATTTAAGGAATCAACTAAGTAAAATTCACCAATTGTTGATGATGCATCAAATTGTGCATGAAGCTCCATTTTGCTTATGAGCTAATAACATGAAACACCACTAATGTGAATAAATAAATATGATCCATGAGGTTGGTAGTACAGTAATCATGCTACCAGACCACCAAACCTACCTCAAGTTAATGGCTGCCATATAAATCTACAGGCATCGCTGTGCTGGTACATTCATAGCAACATAGTTGTTTGGTTTGAGTTGTGCTTGTGTGCACATATCCAAGCTCTGTTTTTTGTCTCTAATATTTGTGTCTTTGGCGGCTAAATGCTCTCCTATATTCATCAGCTGGTCCCTAACCATGCTGCAAAGAGTGTGTGCAATTATTGTTGGTTTCAGTTTGTAATATTAAACAGCATGCAGTTGGTTTATAAAAGTAAATGTGTATGAAACTGAACAAAAAGAAGGAGCTAAAAAAGACCAAAAACTATGTGTGTCTGCACAGTTGTTGATTACGCTTTAACCTGACGTCAGACATTGATGAAACATTTTTAAAAACTTCATAAAACCTTCAGGTGTGTCCAGTCAGATTGATCGAAGTCAAACTAAACGACTACTTCTGGGTTTAAAGCTTTGTTTGTACCTCTGCTCTTACAGAGAAATTATTGAGAGGGAAAAACAATCAGAAGCATTGCACTGTGCATAGCCAAGGCAGTGATTTGGACTGAAAATCCCCTGAAAAAGAAGGAAACCACTGGTGTACACAGAACAGATCAGTAAAGGACAAAAACAACCGCCGATAATGGGAGCTTTGTGAGAGCTGTGAAGAAAAAAAATTAAAGAACATCAAGAGAAGCATTTGAGCTGAAAAAAGCAGAATAATAAAACAAAATACAAAGATTTACACTGAGTGATGAGACAGAGATGAAGCTCTGTAAAATTTAAAGCTGAAGCTCCATCGCTGCCTCTGGAACAGGCTCAGTGAGAATGATCCCTGATTAATAAGGTCTCTAACTCATGGTGGTGGCAGCAAAATGAATTCAGATGAGTATAGACACATTCTTTCTGCAACTTTACAGAAAAAGCATCCAAACTTCATCATGCAGCAAAGCAATAATTGCCGTTATTGTAAACAAGGCATTTGCAAAAAAGAATATTGGGTTTTATTTACTTTAATTTACACTAAAAATCCCCGCTTCAATACTTTGAGAACAGCTAAAATATGGGTGATTCAATACAAAAGACGCTATGTTCTATGCTGTTTAATGTATCAAAGTGCTAATTTTACAGTCAAAAAGAAGTAATGTTGAATACTAAACCCAGTGATCTCAGTTGACACAGGATTAGAAAATGCTGCATCTGAGGGAAATGCTTAACAGCATATGCAGATATTTTGTATTTGTAAAACACTTCTGTCAAAGCTGACCTTTCGGGGTTGGACATATTTAGAGGGTTTGTGACAAACGTGTATAACTGCAGCTATTCAAACAGAATCCATCATCAAATTGCTATATGTCAAACCAAAAGTAGTTGTAATCAGTGCCACCTGCAGAGCAGATAAAGGAGTCAGGTGTGTTTTGTGTGGAGGATATACTTTGGATAGGAGGCCAGAGGGAACACTATCCACAATTTGTCATTGGACAGGAGTGTTATTGAAGAGTGTATGATTGACCGTATACGATTGTGACTTTTAATTATTTGTACCTGATGTAATAAAAATAAATAATTTGAGTTTAAGTTTTGTGCTAGTGATTTATTTACCGTCTAATATTCTGGTCTCAGACGCTACATAGTGTTTTACCCATAACAGGTTTACTGAATGTCTAAGGACGGGAATAGAAGCGCCAGCTCTTTTCATTGGCCTGTTGGACACCCTTCTGACACTGGACACTTCCTTGTTTTGTGATGACCTGCATATTTCTTGTATTTAACATGTTTTGACATATTGTAACAAATCAAATAGCATAAAGAAGTCAAATCCAGAGGAGGCCACTAACATGCACATCTGTATTAGTTTGATACAGGAGCCTATTACATGGTTTTCATATAGGCCAAAATAACAAACGTCTTATACTATAGGCCACATGTGTCCACACACTCTAGGAACAAAACACATATACAGTAGTACTAGGCGTGTCCTACTATTACTCAATAATTATTGACTGTTATGTACAAACATGTCTAAGCATGACAGTATGTTTTCATCCTATGACGTGTTCATTTTGGTGTTACGTGTTTTTCCATGACAACAAAAAGGATCTTCTGTTATTTAAACAATCTCCTTCTAGTACAATGATAAGTATTTATGTACAACATTATAGAATGATCAAGTGCTAAGATAAAAAAGTGAATAACTAGCAACTAAATGGGAACTTGTTCACTTCAAAATATAAACAACTTTTTCCAACAATCTTGATTAGTAATGTTATTCTTTTCTTTATTTTTATTCTTTAGTTAGTTGGGCATACTTTAGAGAAAGTCCCACCTTCAGCTATTACTCTTCCTTTTAGCTTTTTAATATCTTTTATCGTTTTTGAATAACCATAGTTTTAGTTCTGTGCAGTTTCGGGAAATTTCTGCTGTCCTCCTGCAGAAATTTCCAACATGTTTGACTTAAAACTTTTTGTTTTAAGTTTTTCTTTTCTGCTCTCTCACTTTCTCATATCTCTGTGAAAACAGTCACTGCCTGTGAAACACAAGTACAAGACAGAGACAGACAAATACTGATCTGAGTGATGACAAGCCTTCTTTTAAACAATGCCACTCTTCTGTTAGACGACTTTGAGGCCTGATAAGAAGTTAAAAATCCTCTAACTACTTAAGTGTTCAGCTCGTCAACGCTCAGCCTTTTTCTCCTTCATACAGTGTTCAGCTGATTGGAATAAACTTTGGTTCTGCATACTTTGACCTACTGGGATTTTAACTTTCACATGTCTGTTGATAATATTAATAGTATTTTAATATTCTTCAGGTGTTTGACTTTGCACTCAATTATTACATTTCTACAATTTCCAGGATCTTGCAACTATGTCATGGTAGAACTACTTGAGGCAAAACGAATCATTTTTTAAATCAGTTAAGCTTAACTTCAGCTTATTTTTCACTTGTTTTACTTCCCAAAGCACAGCGGTTGTTCTCATGAATGAAGTATCTATACACCTTTAGGACTTTTCCATCATGGATTAAGCTGCTTACGTCCTCGTACAGCCCGTCTGATTGTTCAACCTCTCGTTTCTCGGGTTATAACGGATCAGTGTTTCTGGCCATCGGCTCCTGCAACCGTGGACAAACACTAAGCGGCTGCCTGAGGTGTTGGTGGGAGCTGGCAGCGGTAGCTGGAATATCGCCGTCACATACCGTAGGGGTTTCCCTTATATCAGCTGAGCGCAGGACCAAACCACTCAGCTGCCATGTAGGGGACGTCAGCAGGGAGACGGCAAGAGCTGAAATAGACACTTTTATATCGACCAAAAACCACAATTCCAACCCTTATAACTATATTGGGAATTGGTCTCAGTTCACAGGTGCTGTTTGAGAATATTTCAGTCTGGAACACCCCCAGCACACCAGCGACCGTGGTTGCTTCCAAAAATGGCGGCGGTTTCTGTCAGTGAAGAGTGAAACTTTCTTATTTTTAGCGGATATTTTACCGTTTTCTAACACATTCCCCCGACGAGGGCCGTGTGTTTGTTTCAGTAAGCATTATCGGAATACCGAGGCGTGAGGCAGTGGTCGTCAGGAAAGAGAGGCATCAGTCTGGGCGACGTTTTTATTGGCTAAGTCGCTGGGCTGCCATCGAAGTTGACGGTGGCTAAGTGCCTGACATTGCGACCATTCCGACTGTTGTTGTCACCAGATCGCTCAACGCGGAACCGTCAGGTGAGATCGGACGTCAGCGAGTAGCTAGCTAGCCTAACGCCCGAAGTGCGTCGACAAAGTGTCGGCAGGTTTTCGTTGAGCTGAGTTGAGCGAGGACAGGTCGGAGATCCCGAGGACGTGTCACGTCAGTGGAAATAACGAGGTGGTGTTGGATGTCACCACCGCTCAGTGTCAGATTGAATTTGGTTTGCTAGCATCGTGTAAGTACCAGCTCTTTTTCAACCGTTCTCTTTCCTAACTGTCTCCAGCGTCCATGTATGAACAGCTTGTTCTGCTCTGTGGCCTACACTCACCTCCACTGCATGTCCACAGTATGACTTGAGAATGCTAGCTAGCTATTAGCCAAGCGTCTACAAAATATTGTATTGTTCATGTGTTACTGTCAATTCTGTTGGCGACATGTCCCGCATTTGTCGTGTTCCACCGTGTTTGGTTGTTATTTACGATGGGAGCAGCTGTGGGAGACGAGGCTCGTTTTGTGTTGAGTTGATAGGATCACTCAACAAACTGTAATTTCCTCAGGGTTATGGAAATCACAATACGGAAGAAAGGCCTTTGGGTATAAACTTGACTGTTTCCAAACATTGTTTTTAACTCGTATTTCCTGTTCGCTTTCTGAACGGCAGCTATCCTGGCAAATCAAATGGAGAAGCTCCAGGACCTGAGCCAATCAGAGCTACAGGAGCTCCTGGACAACCCAGAGAGGGTGGAGGCTATGGCTCAGGAGTCTGATGAGGTACAAATGATGCTTCAGTTTCCATTTTACTACCATTTTCCACTCTGGCCAGAGAGACTGGGCCCAGTATGGGGGAAATCACGCATCCAATGTTATTCTAATAGATGAATACTTCTTTCTACTTTAAAATTCCAAACAAGCGTTTTATTCGTTCATTTCCATCTCCATTAGCTACTGTATCATACAGCTGCAGCTGTACCACAAAGTGACATAGGTGAGTTTTAGCTTTACTCCGGTTTTCTAGTTCCAAGCTGGCTCTCTTTCAAAAGGGGTAGGTTACCGTGGTAACAAATAATGCAAGACTAACCTGCTCCAGAGCAGTTTAACTTAAAGGGTCAGATCAAAACTGACCAAGCAGGTCATTGGAAACACTGAGTGGGTTGCTGTTTTTGCTGTTCCTGACTTTGTATGTAGTAGATTTCAAACCGAGCTTTTACCAAGGAAGGACAGTCGAGAGGATTCTAGGCTGATGCACAGAATAACATTAAGTCACTGTCACACATACTGTTACATAGTACCGCTTCTTTTAAAGGAACATAGGAGTCCAATTTCCTTATAATAATTTATGCCTATATTTACACCTATTAAGTAACTCATATAGACTTTGTATTTCATATCTTCAAATTAAGTAAACAAGATTTATGAGTTTGTCATACCATAGTAAAATGTGTCAAAATCATATAGATGGTAAATGGTCTGCACTTATATAGCACTTTTTTACCTGTTGATACTCAAAGCGTTTTGCACTGCTTCTTATCTACCCATTCACACTCACAATCATGCACACATTCATACACCGATGGGGGAGCTGATATGCGCTACCAACTGCCGCTCAGCCAATCGAATGATTTAAAGAAAGTTAACAAGTACATAAAATTATGTTTCAAAATGATAA
The DNA here is from genome assembly GCA_033026295.1 of Channa striata. Taxonomy (NCBI): domain Eukaryota; kingdom Metazoa; phylum Chordata; class Actinopteri; order Anabantiformes; family Channidae; genus Channa; species Channa striata. The sequence goes on from CM065189.1 coordinate 5,029,569, forward strand.
ATATATGTTAATATATAATATATGTTTAACTAAGAAAATATAAACATGAAAAGGCTATGTTCCAATACTGAGTTTTTAGTTTAACCCTTATCTTGGTTTTGAATGGGATTTTCACAGGTCATACGTAGGAGCTCCAGTTCATCACTGAGCCTCCTTTTAGCCTTGCCCAAAAAAAACATGGTATTGGGTCTCCACAGTACTGCATAGTTCACAGGTTTCTTATTTTTAAAAGGACATTTTTGTCTCATTATCTTATTGTCTGTAATCACAGCTCACACACAAAATCCAGAAGAATTTTCTCAAATCATATTAACTTGTTTGTCTGTGCCATATACCAGTCTTTCACAAATAAAGATGTAACTAGATTCACCACTTTGAAAAAGAAAAAAAACGCATATTTAACACCATCATAATAACATTTCTGAAACTACAATTGCAAAAAATTGTTAACTGATCCAGGCAATCAGCAGTGGGCCAGCAGTAACACAGACATCTGTAAAGGCTCCTTTAATGCTACATGATAGAGGATTTGTGGAATATGGAAATTTTGCACTTGAAAGGTCTTGTTTACTTTAGCAACACGCTTTCAAACCACTTATACATATATTAAAAGAGCATGGCTCAGTAATAAAACAGTCCTGGCCTTAACAGTTGTTATCAGTCAGGAACAAGCAATTTACAAATACTTGTGGAGTTATGGGAGTTTGACGAAGCCTAAATTAGACATACCACCCAGAGAAATTTAAGTCAGGAGTATACAAATATTAGTGTGTCTGTGTGTGTGTGTGTGTGTGTGTGTGTGTATATATCAGATTTATCAGAGATAAATATAAATATATATATTAAATCCACAAAGTAGTTAAATACTGCCCGTCTTTATCCACTTCAGATCCAGAATATCCAGCTGGAGAGAGAGATGGCACTGGCATCAAATCGCAGCCTTGCCGAGCAAAACCTGGACATAAAGCCTCGCCTGGAGTCACAGAAGGAGCTGCTGGGGGAGAAATATTCTCAGCTTGAGGCTGTCAGAGAAACCTACAGAAAACACTGCTCCCTTAGGGGTGAGACTTACCAGCTATTATTGTGTGTCACTCGCAAGCAGCTTCTGTAATGTCACTAAAAGTTTTAAGTAATTTGTTAAAATCTTCCTCACATCAGTAGGACAATAAAAATATATGGTTATATTATGTTATGTGTATTGCTCTCAGCTGTCCTCTCTCAAACGATTGTGCACACCTGATTTGCCCAGGTAGATTTCTCCATTAGTACCTCTGGTTTTCATGCATAGGTTTAACCAGGTTTCTAATCAGCTTTTCTACAACATGATAAAAGGGTCTAGAAAATGCAAGCAGTGAAATGAAAGGCTGAATAAAAGGAGAGATAGTAACCGTAGCATGCCTCCTTGTTTTTAGATTAAAGTCTGACTTAAACTTAATCTAAGACAAAGTCACCTGCAGAAGTCAAGTCACGTTCCGCCATGTTTTTTACAGAAAGTTTTTAAGGTGCAGCTCTACTGTCTTTTTCCTTGCGCTGTCAATGAGACGACGCCCAGTGTCAAGTATCCAAACTAAGGCAGCAGCAGCTTCTGTCACTGCACAGTTAAAATCTGCAGGCTGTTCTTCTTTTAGGTTCGTATACATGGATGTCCAGTAAGCAGCTTCTGCAGTGCATTTAAACGAGTTTCCCTGTTACCTGGAAAACATAGCTTCTCAGCTCAGTTAACATCAAACTGACTTTTTACTAAGGCTACACCTGTAGCCTACAAGATGCAGGTGACAGCTGTGGCCTTAACATGCCTTGTTTAATGAATTATTAATTAATTAATACTAAATGAAAATAAATATTGAAAAATCTGAACAAAATGACACTAAAAAGTCACTAATGAAAACTAGACAATTTCATGTTTGAGTAAATTACTGTTGGCCAATGTTTTAGTCAAAGGCTTGGTGGGTTTGGCGTATAACTGAACATAAAGCCCACTTTGTCGAAAACAACAGCCTAGAAGTACAGAGATAAACATTGTTAGAGGCAGTTACAGGGAGCTGAAATCATAAAATTAGATTCTGAGTAGCCTCTGCTCCACATAATCACATATTAATGATGTCACAACACACAGTTGTTGCCCAGACGAACAGAATCTGTTTGTTCTCTGCTCTGCTGATGTATTTTTATCATTCTGCTTTTTCTCTCCTCTTCCTGCCCTCCCTCTCACCCTCAGATGGGATAGTGGGCCAGGTGTCCCCCGAGGCGTTGCTCTCTAGACTACAGACAGAGGGCAGCAAAACAGAGGAAGAGTCAGAGGTCAGTGCTCCCATGTCAAACACAGACACAGCGTTGAATAGATATAAATGCATAGATATTTAGTTGTAATTGTTATTAGTACATTTCTACATTTATCTCACACTCTTAGCTTCAGTTTGTATGCCTCAAACTTTAGAAACAAGGTGTTTTGAGAAGGTCAGAATTAAACAAGATTATGTTCCTGGCACCTTGGAGTGAGAATAATAACCAAAATTGTATGACAAAAACGTTGCTGATTGCTTTTCTGATGATATTTTGATCATGATGAAGCTGTTTGCACTGTATAAGCTGCAATATTACAGTAGTTCTTTTATCACACCAACAAAGCAATAGTTCCAAAAGTTTTATTAAAAGTTTATTTCTTGATAATTAATTTAGTGAATTTGACTTTGGTTCAAGGATTTGATAGAATAAGAGACAGGGGATATGAGAGAATAGGAGGAAAATGCCACTTGAAGTAAATCAAAGTATAGATGCCATAAGATAATTCCCACACAGGTGAGGATGACAGAATGTTAGTATGTCATGCAAAGCAAACCAAAACTAACCAGATCAATTTATGCAACTTGACAAAAATCAACCTTCGTTTGGACATTCAGGGGTGAACATTTTTGTAGATCAGGATTCAGTGCGGCCGATTCAGATCGACTCAGTGTTTTTTTTCCATTTAACGCTTTTACAAGTGTTGGAGGAGTTCTTTTGGTGGTTTAAAGAGAGCTTTGTACCTGCAGAACTATGATGTGCTTAGCAGTTGGCTTTCTGTCTCTGTCTGCAGGCTCTAGCTGATGAGTTTCTGGAGGGCTCTCTGTCATTGGACTCCTTTCTGGACCGCTTCCTGTCGCTGCGTTCCCTGGCCCACACAAGACGGGTACGGGTGGAGAAACTCCAGGAGATCCTTCGACAAAGAAGCGAGGGTAATCCCACCGCCATGACAACATCAGCAGGCATCAGCCAGGACCCCACTGCCACGCCTTCACCGTGGAATCAACCAACAACAACGGCAACAACCACAATTCCGCAGCAGCCGAACTCCAAACCTCAGTCCTCCACTTACCAAAACGCCTCTCAGCCAGCCTCCTCGTCTGTAGGGGGTTCCTCCGGCCTGCCCTATAGTCCCTACCCAGTATCCCCACCCAACCCTCCACCCCCAGCAGCAGCAGCAGCAGCAGCAGGCCCTGGCCCAGCCAACCCACCATCACAGTTTCCTCCATACCCAGGTTCTGGCTTACCTTTTACTCCAGCAGGGAGCTTCCCCAGCACCAGGCCAGCTTTCGGGCCTCCAGGTTCAGCCACCTGCCCCTACCCAGCCCAGCCCGCCTTCCCTACCCCATACCCAGGCTCAGCATTTGGCCAGTACACCCCCAACAACCCACAGAGCGGCCCTACACCCTATCCGGCTTCCTACAGCTACGGCGGCTACAGCTACCCGGCCGGGCCTGGCTACTCCAATTCTCAGTCACCAACAGGGAGGCCCATCTACAGACCAGGATATGGAGTACAGCCGTACTCCTGAAAGCACTACTGCTCCTCTGTCTCAATACCTCCCTTCTTTGCTGTCTTGCCCTCTTCTTGTCCCTCCCCACTCCCTGACTTATCTCTCTCTTCTAATTCTTTGTCCACCTACTCATCATCTTACCTTTCCTTTCTCCCAGGTTCAAGAGGTCTCTCGCTTTACTTATATTTGTTGCACTATTTCTCTCTAAATATCAGTCTGTTGATCTCTCCGTCTTTCAGACTTTCCTTTTACCTTTCTCTGTCACCCTACGACCCACCAGCTCCACCACACTAGTCTCAGGTTGTTGCGTTGTGTTTAAATGTTAACACGCTTGTATCTGACCCTTCATAGAGTACACATGCCCCAACCTCCCACACACACCATTTCATGTGTGTCTGTGTGTGTGTGTTGCTATTTGGCAATCAGTAAGTCCTTATAAACACACAAGTGCACTCCCCATTACAACAAATAGAAAGCAGAAATCAGTCTTTGTAACACTACATCGGTGTCCATTACCTGTCTGACCAGAATCTGTCTGCATCATACTGTTACTCTTGAGCACTGTCTGCACTAATAAAATAACTTATACTGGAAGGTCCTAGCTTCATCACGTTAGGACTCATGCAAGACAATTAAAAGGGAAATTTGAATGGCTGTCACTCAGCATATCTGTTATTTTAAGTTTTTTCAAGATGTCATGTTTTGAGGGAACCATATTCTCAGCTGTAGCTGTTTATCAGTTAGTGGAATGATGATGTTCCTGACGTAACTGTTTAGTTACCTGTGGAGAGTGGAAACCACTCACCTTTTGTTTTCTTTTACCAAAGAACCTTGTGACAATGACAGTGCTTAGGTCTTTTCCCTTGTAATTGATGTTGACAGAGTTGCCACAGGAAACTACATAGTGCAGGGTTGGAGTCATTATTCACAGGACTAGATGGTGAATTCTCCTGAGGCCCGCCTCGGTCTTCCTGCGGAAGCTGACACCCTGGGCATGTCTACAGCCCTCCATTCATCTGTCGTTGTAGCTAGCATGCAGTTTTGTCAGGGCCTGGTGTGCGTTTCTTGACTGTTGAAACTCTTTCTTAGCACTTGGCTCATTGGTCAGACAAAACCCTGACCCAAACACGCCCTCCTTCTTCTTAAATGCACAAATAATTAGCTAACAAACAAATTTATAATGACCAAAACAGCATCAGTCCGAGCAGAACTGAGCACACGTGTTGTACAGTGTTTACATACAGAAACTGTAACGGTGTTTGGCTTCCTTCTGTAGCAGCCTCCTGATTGCTGCTCTTCGCTAGTCCACAACGCCGTCCACAGTGTTGGAGGGGAACAGCATGGATGAGAGCATGCGCTCACCTGTAGGTGCTCTTCCGCAGGAATCTTGATGCAGCCTTACACTCTGAGAACAACGGTTAGTCACCGTGTTTACATGCAACTAACCAGGAGTAACCAGGTTCCCAGATTTCTTCTCCACATCTTTTCTGTTGCTTTTTTACACACGCATGTTTCTCTGGTAGAAATTTCCTTGGGAAATCAGTTTTCCCTAATCTCCTATATGGTTATGGAAACCAGCTTTTCTGTTTATGTGAAGAATTCACCTTCCCCAAAAAACAAACTGTACCTGCTTATTTAAGTGCATGTAAACACTGAATCTCTGATCACTGCCCACGACGGATGTTCATCAGTTTTATGGAAGTGGGGGACTGTGAAAGCTGAGCCAGCTCGTTAGCTCTATTGCTAATTGTACAAGAAGTTGACGATATTCAGAAAAAGATTTATTATACATCCACATCCCATCCTCCATGTCTGGTGGAGGTCATATTCTGGCAGAGGAGCTGCAGTAAAACACGGCTCCCTGTTAAGACAGGATGCTGTTGGCCATTGGGGGCAAATGCTCTCGTGACTGGAACTTCTCAAACCACCCTGCTAAATGCAGTGTCAATAAACATGATTTGTTTCAGCAAGCCACTGTATCAGCCTGGTTCCCAGACTACGCAGGTTCTGAGCAAGAACCATCAAGCGACCCCAGCGTTGTTCTGTCTGTTTTTAAACAGACTTTGTTAATGCAGGTTCTACATCACAGAATTAAGCCAATATCCCTTTTTGGGGGGCCGGTAGTGAACAGTTGGTCATTCTCTGTGTGTTTGCCACTTTAGGAAACATTTCACATTACACAAAGTCATCTGTTCCACTGTTCTAACTATAATGAGTGCAGCTTTAAGAAGTGGATAGGTCTTCAACAAACCTTTCATTCTCCCGTATTGGAAATTCAGATTTGGAAGCTTTCCCAAGTTTTTGTTGTCATTCATTGTTCCAAAAAAGATGTTTGATACAACACACATTAAATCTGAACTAACAGATTTCAGTCTTACAACTTCGGTCACTTTTCAAATGCTTTTGAAGGTTGCTTGTTAGGGGGTGCAGAGAGATTGAGCCAACAATACTCCCACTGTCAAAATGTGGTGTATTTTTGCTAAGGGCCAACCGAACACAAAGAATGTGTTGTAGAGGTGTTAGCAGTGACATGTAGATAGTTTGACCGATGCAGCGGGACTTAGAAACACTGTAATCCTGTAGGAGCGCCCTGACTGGAGACAATGATACTTGCTGGAGTCTGCAGTTTAAACCAACACAAAAGGAAATGCTGTTTTAACTTTTCTGTTCATGCATTGTCTACTCCCCTCTGAAATTTAAGTGTATTCCCACAAACCTCGCCACCCGCTCCTCTGTCCTCTCCATCACCCTCCTCCCCCTCTGCTCGTTGAACATGAACTGATGCTTGACAATGAATTACCAGAAGAATCTAGTTTTATTTCTTTATGTTCACACTATCAATGAGAATACATGTAATCTGTATAGTTGAAAAAAGTGGTGATATAAAGGTTGGCGATCAGCTGTGTCAATTGAATCAATTCAAATCATGTGATTGGAATTACAGTGGAATTACAAAACTTATGAGAGGTCATTTAAAAATGCATTGGAAGTGGATTCCACCTCTCAGTCTTACAGTTTGAAACAGCTAATCATGTTTTATCTTCTGCTTCTCTCAGCTATTTAAGAGCACTTTATCAGCATTGCCTAAAGCACGTATACTGTTAAATATTGTAGCAGCCTCAGCTCCTAAAACTAAAGTGCCAGTATTGGGACATACATGACGTATGTTGGAAGTTCAACATATTAAGTGTTCGACATATCAGGATGTCGCTGTCAGCAGCCAGACGCTGTCAGCAGCCAGACTGTATCTTGAAGTGATTGAATTGAATCTAAATTGATCCCAGCCTCTAACATGCTGTACTGCTGTTAACACCAGAGAAGAAGAAAACAAGAGAACCACTGAAGGGAGCTCTGACTGACATCATTTGTTCATTCATTACAGTTGGAGAAGATGAAGAAAGTTACACTTAGCCGATGTGTGATTGAAGGGAGTGCTGAATGTCAAACACACAACACGCAGGTTTTGTCAGCAGCTCATTCTTATTTCATGACAGTGTCAGGGATCGTTTCACCGAGAATCCTGAAGACAATAATTAGCTGAGGATTCATTTACCACAGCCGAGCCTCAGACAGAATGTGTCCCAGCTGCTGTGGGTCAGCAGCCAGTCAGTGATGTCATGACAGTTTCTGTTGTGTTGCAGTCCAACTGAACTGGCACTACAGATGTTTTAGTTTTATTAGAATTTCTAACCTAGTACTGAGTGTCTAGGTTTCAGCTGTTACTAAGCAAGAGCAGATCAGATGTTATTTCTGGTTAAAAAAAAAAAAAAGAATTGGAAAACAAGCTCAGGTCGATTGTTAAAAGTGCTCATAGGCATATGGGTTTTCTTCTACAGCTTGACTGAAGTGTGACGTTGTCAAAACCCTGTTCTGACTTGGTGTGAGTGAGGTGTAGAGGACAGTGGGGGTCTTTTCTTCTGGGCGGGTCTTTTTGCACATTGTCGTCACCTGGGTCACATCTGTGTTCAAACTCACATGTCTATGTGTCAGTTTGAGAAGGAAGTTGGTCCATTATAGCCTGTGATGTGAATGTAGCCTTTGACAAGTCAGACAAACCTCATTCAACCAAGTCATGGAGCAGTTGTTCCATGTCTGAATCTGATGTCCCTAAAAACACGGCTGACACTATAAACCAGCTCTCTGGACTTTATCACGTTTCAGTGAGAATTTTTGTGAACTGTATTTGGCATCAGTCTCCTGTCCGATCAGTTATTTTGAGAACTGACATGCAGAGAGCAGAAAGTGTTGTGGCTCACTGACAAACTGGCTGTTTTGCAGGAGAGAAGGATTTCATGAGACCGTCGGTATAGCAGAAAAGCTGGGACACATGGGCTCATGCATAAAAATGAGTTTAGAAGAGACTTGTGGCCTGGAAACAATGTTTTACTTGTGTGTAAGTGAGCACACTTTGTGAAGGGTGAACACCAGGGACTGCCGGCTACTTTTGAAAGAGAGATTTACTACATCCTCAACAGAACCGTTAGACAGGTGCTGACGTAGGTGAGAAGAGTCACTGTTGATGGAGACTGAACGGCTGATGTCCTGTCTGCTCGTGGTGCTCACATCTTTTTCTTTACTTCTGTATCACCTGGGTCTTTGTTGAGTCTTACCTTTTTCTCACCACACACACACACTTAGCCGGCTTCAGTCAGCCTTGATGCAGCGCTGCTCCTCTTCAGATGAAGATGCTGGAATATCCTGAGCATGACGAGCTTCTCATATCCAACTCCTGAAGGATGCGAATGGATTTGTGTGGAGGATGTGCGTGTCCGACAGTGATGGTGACAGGCAGAGTAGTGTTGCAGTGTTTTAGAAGAAGCACAAGGGAGATGTTCTATTATAGTCTAGCATTAATATTATTCAGATGGATGTATCTGTTCTTCTGATGGTGAGAAATTATATGATGATAATAATGACTGTAGATTGTTAAAGAGCCTTTTTTGGTTTTTCTTTCTCCTTTTTTGGTGGGGGGGTTGTGAATAAAAAAAACGACATGATTTAAAATCAAAATGCTCTGAGTCTTTAATTTGAAGTTTTCAAATGCAGCTCCTGGAAACAATATAGAAGTAGTTTTGTCTAAATTATATCATCCTTATACTGAACTTTAATTCTATCAACTCAAGTTTGAAGTACACGTCCTAAGTGTGTTTTATGTACTAATTATACTCATTAAAATCCCTAAAGAACTGTGTAAATAATGTGGAGAGATGCAGTTGATGGCGCCTGTGACGCAGACTTTGGGAACAACAATGGCGGCAGTGCAGAGACGTGAAAGGCGGGGTTTAGACGCCGCAGGCTTTGACACCGTGTCATTATTTGATACCCTGTGTGAACTGGTTTTGAATGTTGTGCTACAGCTGCCTATACCTCTAAAAGCTTTAAGAGTTGTTAGGTGAACTCAAACTGTAAACTCCCACTTTTTAGTTTATGAAAGTGCACTTTTAAAGCTGCACTGCAAATAAACGTGTGCGTGTGTGTGAGTGTGTGTGTGTGTGTACTGTAGCTACAACACAAAATTTGACCTTTAGTGGAGATGAGATGGTGCAGTATATTTACAGTGGAGCTCAGCTTGGCCAAAACTGAAGAACCAAAAATGAAAAATAAAAAACAAACTTGTAGTGTATTTATCATCGAAAGCGGATCCAAAATTGCCATTTCAAATCAACCCCCTCCATCCATACCACCGTTGGCACAGTGCCCTATGAACTTATCTATAAAAGAAGTCCAAATGGGCTGGTACTGGTTTTCCTGGATTTGATATGGAGGATGGCTCGACAATGGACATGGAGAAAATCTCAAATACATATAACTGCTTGTGTTTTGTTCTTACAATACATGTGTGCTTGTGTATGTGCCAGTTAAATAACAAACCTCGACCCCACCACCCATTTCTCGCTGCCAGTCACCTGCCGGCTCTACTGAATAGAACTGACTGTGTGTGGCTTGTACTTGGTTCACAGGATGTGGCACGGTGCGTGACAAACAGTGGAGGGGCAGCTGTATCTCAGTTGGCAAACCACCATGGTCCCCATGGACCACAGTCAGTGGTTTGATCCCTGCTTGCTACATGTTGAAGTGTCCTTGGGCAAGACACTGAACCCCTAGTTGCTCCCAGTGGTGATGAGCACCCTGCGTGGCAGCCATCACCACTGTGTATGTATGTACTAAATTACTCTGTAAGTCACTTTGGATGAAATGTACAAATGATGAAATGAAATGTACAAACAACTATAATATTGTTCCCAACTAGAAATGTTGCAGAATACTGGACGCTGCCCTTCTTACAAAGGGTTATGCTTTATTATGCAGTTATTTTTGACCCTCAACTTACTCTCCGTAATAGGGCAAAATAATTTTTGACCAATAACTCAAATGGTCCCACTGAATGGCATAGCAGCAAGCTAAGAGTCTGTTAACAGAGGCTACGGTGAAAAACTGAAACCAGAGATTGAGGATGAAGTGAAACCAGAGATGCATCACATTAGTGTTAGGAAGAGGAGGAGGGGCTTTTTAGTTTTAAATATGTTGTTTTTTTAATAAATGTGAGGATGCTTATTACACTTTGCTTAAGTTTATCTCAATCAAAATATTAAGTACATGTCAAACTTCTGTATTCTTGTCAATATAAGCAAGTTAAATTTGTTACAAGTACGTACTGTATCACAAATGGTGAACTTTACATTAAATTAATGATTCCAAGCTAGAACACATTGCATATATTAAGGAAAAGAAGCAAATTGGTTTCCTTTATTTTTTTAGCGAATTTACTACTGAAACCAGAACAAACTAATCATTTGACTGTGAGCTGCAGTTATACAGCACCGATCACACCTACCGTACACACACCTACACAACACGTGCTTCTGCGGAACCAGGACAGCCACGCTCAGCTCCACCAACAGCCGAGTGATGCACGCTGTTTCTGGTAAGTCAGCAACGTCTAAGAGCACAAATTCACTGTGTGCAAGGTCACATTAGGTCACTAAGTCAAATTTACAGCCCAGTATCTCAAATCATACATTTGATTCTTACTTTTACCTGATAAAACACTCTGTGTCGTCAAACAAACCAAACAAACTCAAGACTTTACAAATGTCAAAGACAAAAAATTTACTTCACTGAGAAAGGGATTTTTCTGGGCATCAATCTGATGTAAAAACTATAAAAGTATATGAAAAAGTATTTCATTCTGTTGAAAAACAAAGTTTATGCAGGAACCCCAAATGCTCAGATGTTAGTACAGATTTAAGGAGAGAACTGTTTTCCTCTTTTCATTAATTTTCTCATTAGTTAGTAATAATTAAAACTCTAAACTTACAAACCACAGTAAGTCTGCTCATTTACATTTGTTTTGTAAACTGCAAAAAGAAAAAAGAAACATTTCTAATGATAAATGAAATAAAAAAAAAGACAAAGCTGTGTGTTACTACAGGGGCTTCAAGTGGAACAAAAACAGCAGCAGGTCAAGCTGGAGCTGATTTTAACCACTTCATGACCTGTCAGGTGGTAAATCTATAATGTCATCATCATCACCGAATCAGTTCTATTTTATTTTTAGAATCTCCAGCTGTAAAGCAATAGAGTAAAATTATCATAAAGTATGGTTTATGAAATTAGTAGAACAGACCCTTTAACTGGGCAGATGTGTGTCTGTCCTTCTTTCACACTATGACACGTCCTCATCCTCAGGTCGCCTCATGTTGCTCGGGCTCCTGCTGTTAGTCAGCTCCATTAGCAGCGAGTTCCGTCTGCAGATCTGCGCCGCTTCCAAAATCAGCCTAAATGCTCCTTGTCACAACATCTTATGTATCTTTGAATCTTGGATTTTTTTTACTGCATTTACTTGATTTCATTTATTTTAGTTTTGTAAAAAATAAATAATTCACCACTTTTTCAGTCATCTGTTTTTGGATTCGTTTTTGTTGTTGTTGATACTAAATTCCAGCAACAGTGACTGAATAAAAGCTTCCTGTTCAGACATGAGAAAATTACATTTTCTGTCATTAATCATCAAGTTTCACATTAACGTTAATATTTACAAGCTGGAACATCTCTGGGCATCTAACAGTACAAATAATATTCAATTGTTACATTATTGTAAGTTAGTTAAACATTTAATTTTTTTTTATTATGATTGCATTTAAAATTATTATTATTTTATTATTGTTATTGTTATTAAAGCATTTAGGGAATGAAACATAGAAGGACACTGTGACATCTGAGGAGCCTTGGAACTTCCACAGTTGGCAGACATGGTGTTAAATACTTTACAACACGCACATTTACATTATCAACCCACAAAGGAAGCAACTTTTGAAAAGACGCCTTCACTCTTCAGGTTTATTTTAATGCCCAAATGAAACAGTGAACACGGTTTTTCATGCTCATCACTCATAAATCAGTGGGGTGATTGAGGAGGTGCGTCCTCCATCTGAAGTTCTTATATTCAAACGTGCGTTTAAAACTTTGTTTGCTTCCTCTAATGTCAAAGGTTTGTTTCCTCTTTGTATTTCTGGTATTTGCAGTTATGGATTTTCGTGCAGATGAAGGACTGTGGCTTTCAGCCCCAAACAATTACCTTCAGAAAGCTTCTTTTGGAAGGAACTTTTAAATGTGATAGTGTCATTAAAAAAAAAAAAACTGAGTTTGGACTTTTAATTTTTTCAGCATTTTGAGCCCAAAGGTTTTATAGTGTGTTTTTCTGTCCTTAAATGCTTGTATGAACAGCAGGAAGGAATAAAGCTAAACCTGTTTCAGTGTTTATATTGAACATTTTATACTTTTGACGCTTTATTCAAACTAACACAGTTTCCTCATCAGGTCACAGGCAGCAGTCGGCAGGTTTAATCTAAATGAGTGTCTCACACTCTGATTTGAATTATCTTTAGGGATCATGAGAAGTAAAGATCAAGACAAGATCTTTTTTCTTTTTTGGTTGAATCATTTTATTCTGCAACCACACACACAAAAAAACTCAAAATAACTTAGCTGGAAACCAGTGAAATTTTTAAAATTTGTACTTCTGTTTACTTACTCCAGTTTAGAGTGACATGATTTTGTCTCCATACAAGTTTTACAGTTTAAAGTAAATGAACCCGCGGTGCGTCCTCCATCTACGGACATTAAGACAAGTGTCTCAGATGAACATGTCCAGTTATTAGGACAAACATTTCTTTAATTTTCTATAAGAAATGCTGATCATTTCCTCGTCATTTCTCCCTGCAGTGCACCGATTTTTATTCATGCCGGAGAACAGATGTCTGTTTTGCCAACGTCTTCTCCTGATGATCCTGCCGTGGTGAATGTATGAACCATGTTGAGCTCATATCTCATAATCTGAGCTTTATGTTGTGTGACACAGATAAGGTAAAAACCTCCACCAGAGTGTTTGTCAGTCTCTTAGACATCATCTGACGTGAAGGTCATTCTGTGAGGGGAAATTCTGACTCCACTGCGCACATACCTTTTCATTTCCCAAAGACATGTTGAGTCCTGAGAAGAGTGAGTGCCGGCTTTTAACAGCGGCGGCTTCCTCCTCACGACAAACGAGAAAGGAGGAGGAGGAGGTGAAAGTCTGCGGGGCTTTTGTCTTCTCTACGGCTCCGTAAAACAGGGGTGGAGGATGAGAGAAAACAAAAGTGACGGAGTAGAGCTGTGAGATGAGTCAGGGGCAGAACATGTGTCACCTGTGACCCGAGCAGGACTATTTGAATTTCACTCCCTCTTCCTACATGAACAAGCTACAAGCTGGAAACTTCGCCCTGCAGGGCCGAAGTTGCATCATGGTACGTCACTGTTGAGTGTCGGTGTGTGTGTGTGTGTGTGTGTGTGTGTGTGGTTCCTCACTGCAGCCTGCTGGAGCAGCGCTGCTGTGCCCTGATGTGGTTTCACGTCACACTCCACTAATGGGAAAACATGACATTAAACAAATTAGTTCAAATTATTAAACTCAATTCCCAGAGCTCCCAGCATGCATTGCTTCACAGTAAAAACTCTTGACCGACTCTTGTAGGTTGAAAAAAAACTTATATAAAACCCTATAAAAAAACTGTCTTTGCTAAATATTAAATCCTACAAAGAAAGCAGACTGTAACATAGTAGCTAGACAGCTACTTTTTCTTTTTTGCTTATGATATTTATTTTCTCAAGTTCAAAAAACGTTATCATTTTAAATCCTTTAAAAGCTGAAAGCAGCTTTTCGCTGGGGGACATTTTTATACCACTCAGCTCCACATGTCCATACATTAAAGTATGAAGATTTTACTGTTTTACGAGTTTTATACATGGACTAGTGTATTTGCATAAATAATTAATTAAAAACATTTTAAATGTACATTTTAGTCTTTTTGTTTGAGATTCATATGCTCAGTTTTATTTATATGCTGTAGTTTTTATACATATGGCCTTTTGTTCCTTTTCCTAATGTTTGTGTGAATGATGTATAGCTGTTCATCATCGAATTTTGCCATACACAATTTCAAAGACAATAATTTCACCTAGCCAATTATTATATACCACTAATTTAATAGGAACATGTTTTTGACTGATTACTGAGATTTTTAATGTGCCCACATAGAAGAGCATTTATCTGCATATTTAAAACAAGATTAATCTTGATGCGTGTAAATCAATTTTAATAAAGACAGTATGATTCTGAAGTGCAGAACATGAATAAACACTGCAAAACTGAATAAATTGTAAATAAACTAATTTATTTACAGACTTCCCCGATAAAGCAAAAAAAACAAAAAAATATATTTTTTTGTCACTAAGTCATAAATAGGTAAACAAATAAAAGCCACATACAAATATCATTAAACGAAGACTCAGTGACGGGTCCAAGCTCAGTTCACCACGTGTTGTTCAAACCTTGTCAGTGCCACGTCCCACACCAACAGGGTTCACAAAAGTCAAACGCTCTGATTTTATGAGTCTTTGAGGCAGCGGACAACCTGTGGGACAGAGTCGCCCACACACACTCTGATTCAGACTTTCCTGGCCTGGTGCTGCACTGATTGATTAACAAACTCCACACAGACTGTCCAGCCCTCATACACTTTAATTAACATAGTCCGAGCCGCTTCAGGAGAAACTGAACAGGAAACGTTGACTGGTCTCTGTTCCACCGCTGTTACACCCAATGAGATTTATGCAAGTGTATCTTCCAGCACTCGTCCTAAATTTCTCTGTGAGATTTGTTTGCATGATTGTACAAAGTCAGACTCACTAAAACCTCTAAACTCTCTGTGTCTGGAGTTACAGCTGCTGGGAAATTCATTAATTAGTATTAATAGGAACAGTGTATAGAAATCAACCAAATAAAATGCGGCTGACACAGAGTCAGTCGCCATGATTGTGGAGAAAAACCTGTGATAAAATGGTGATGGTACATCAGACGAGGAAAGTCCAACGTGTTTCTGAAGCAAAGCGCTTCGTGCCACAGGAGACGATACCAGACTGAGAACTGACTGAAGAGCATGTAAAAGCTGCTACGACCTAATCTGATGACACAAATACTCAAATCCTGAAGCCAGCTCACTCGGTAGGTTAGCAGAAATTATATTATTAATATATTATTAATGTTAGTTTAGCATTAAGTTTGGTACACGCTGCATCAATTTCAGGATTTTGGAATTGGATGAAGTCAAGCATTAAGTTAAGGGTTTTTCCCCAGGGTTTCTGTGCAGAACCTATTTGACGGGTCGGGACCGCATACTGACACCAGCGGAGTGAGGTGGACTCCACACTTGTAGTTCTGACACATCAGGCAGGAAATGACGCTGAAAGTTTGATCCCACTGTATTTCAGTTGAAGCTGGCGCTAAAACATATGAGAACGTCTAAGTAAGAATTTGAGGAGGAGTTTCTTTTCAGAACAGAGTGAATTTCGTTTAGTAACTCTTCCCTTCGCCTCTTCCTCCTACTTCTTCCTTCTTCCTCCCTTCTTATCTTCATTTCTTATTTTCCCCACCCCTCTCTGCCTGTCTTTACCCAGCTTCTCTTTGATGGGAGGAAATCTGCACTTTTGCACAAGCGGCAGCAGCAGCAGCAGCAGCAGCAGCGGCGGCAGCAGGGCCGGGGATGAAGTGATTCACTGTGGAGAGAGAGACACAGACAGACAGAGAGAGAGAGAAGTTGAGGAGCTGTACACCTCTGCACTGTTTCCTCTCACATCAGTTTTTTCTGTGGTCGGCGTCTTCATCTGATTGTGTCGTCTGTTCGCCTCCTGCCTGTCTATCTTCTTCCTCCACTTGTCGCTCGCTGCCCTGTGATGGATCTAAGGACTGTTCTGATCATCACAGCTCTTTTACTCACGGCTGCCGGTAAGTGCACATTGTTTTTTGGGGACATTGCTGACGTCGGAGAGACACCGGGAGGGTCCAAGTAGTGAACTGAAAAGACACATGTCTGTCTTAATGAGGACATAGAAACTATTTTCAAGTTATCTTTACACAGAGTATGGGTTGTGAAAACTGGGTGCTTCTTTCTGTAGAAAGTTTAAATGTTCACCTGCCGACCAGCAGACGAAGGCCAGAGTAAAGTCACTGACACTTGGTTGAAGAAATAGCTGAAGACTTGAGCTTCATCTGAACATCAGTCACAGGTCTTGATCTCGCCAGGTCCTAAAAAGTAGTAGATTTAGCAAAAGAGCTCAGGGAGGAGACGTGTGCTCCTCAGTGAGAGCTGCTACTTTTATTAAGCACTTCCTGTGGAAGTTATCAACCAACCAAAACATGTTCTATTTTTGGATTGACTTATTACACATGTGCAGGTTAATAATAACACACGCTGTCTACAGTCAGTTCTTGATTTTTCATAGTCACACTTGTCCTTGTTTGGATGTGATTAGGCTTTATTCTTCCGGCGTAAGTAAGAGCTTCGTCACAGCAGCTGTTTCTCTGACGACAGAATCAGGGCTGCTGGTGCCCCAGTGTTAAAAAAGCTGCGTTAGCTGGACGAGCCAAGAAGAAGGTCTATAAATCCACGGAAACGTGAACAGAGCATGAATTAGGCCTTACAAACTACACAAAGCAACAGCTTCCCCACCACTGTCACTAGATTTAACCCACGTTTTCAGTGGCTTCACGTCTGTGTCAGGGTCATAATCCTGATATTGCGGCGTCTGATAGTCCTGCTGTTCACCCTGTGATCTAACTTTCCAAGTGGCTGAAAAGACAGGTACACGTCGTCGTCCTCAACACCCCGACACAGCTGGAAACGCTGTGTGAGGACAGGTCACTCACTTGTATGAGCGAGGTACAATTGTGGGTCTGGGCCCGTGTCCTCAGCTGCACAGTGTGTAGATGTGAACCAGCTGTTATCACTGTATCTGCAGCTAACACAGCTGTTACACACTGATCAGCGCCATCAAAATCCGTTCGTTATAGAGTAACAATTGTCAGACATCTTTACTAGTCCAAACAGACTCTCCTGAGTCGGACTGATGATTCTCAGCTCTGCTACATGTCGGCCATGTTTTTTCGTTTGTAAAAATACGAGATTTACCCGTAATAGATACTGACTCCTTCAGTTGTTAAAGAACAGTTGAGCTTTGTGCACAAGTAGAATTAATACATCGATTTAATGGGTGTATTTGTGAAACTTTCACTACGACTCAGTGTGATGTCATCCAATCCAAACCTCTGCGTACACGACTGTGACACTGTAGCTCTGCTGATAACTGCAGGATAAAATGGCCGTCGTGAGAACACGTCCAGGCCAGGGTCTGTCCCACCAGGCCTTCAAAACACAGTTCAGCAGCACATCGTAGAACACGTAGAAAACTTCACACTAATGAACGACAGCCTACAGTGCACGTAGCTCTAACACACACACACACACATTGTGAGTCTGTGAGTTTTAAACTTAGACACATCTGATACATGTAGAGTTGCTACGTGCTGAGACAAATCCAGTTTCTTTCCATTTTGAACACTTAGCTGTGACATTTTGGACGAACTCTGATTAAATTAATTCAGGTGGGTGTGTTTGATTTAAGTCACTTAGTGCCGTGTGAGGGTGGAGCAGTAGATTATTAATCATCATTAGTTGTGTAGACGCTACTGTTACCTGCGTGCACATGTGATCAGAGTAACCTCGATGTGACACCTTGTTGTACTGTTTAAACACTCACATTCTCCTAGTGATACGGGGTTCGGTTTCCTGTTATCACATTCAAACCGAGCCGTTTGAATTTGTTTTGATTTATGATTTCATGTGGACCTTCTTCTGAACCTTAAACAGCAGCTTCGAGAGCAGTAATGTTACAAAGTTCACTGTGTTACAGAAGTGATATTGTTAATGCTAAGAAGAGTTTATGTTAAAAGAACTTCCCGCTGAAGTGATCGACTAATTAAAACATGTTCTAGTTTTAGATCATAGCAGCTACAGGTATGTGTTGTTATTATTAACACACATCTTTACAGTAAATTAATTCATAAAATAAAAATAAACAAATCTGCTTATAAGGATGATACAGTGAGATTTATCCAGACTCCTGGGAAACACATTCGAATGAGATCATGATGATGGAATCAAACATCACATCACTTAACTGTCCACCACTGTAGAACAACCACCTCCACACATGTACACAACAAACACACACACACACACACACACACACACACACACATACACACATACACACACACACACACACTCTAGAGCAAATGTCATCAGCTCCACATTCATCAACACACAGACACACATCTGGAGAGGCAGGAATTATGGAAAGAAACTCGAGCTGTAATGAAAGAGCACGATAATTCCGGAGCCAGTGCGAGGCCGACATCCGCACGGCGAGAAACGTGCTGCTGAGGAAGACGTTTGAATTTAAAATCAGCTCAGACGTGTTTAGCCGTCAGGAGTGTCATTTTGCAGATTTTGACTGCAATAATTTTTGTTTTTAAACTTAATCCATTTGTATCATGTATTTTTGTAATAACTGTAGAAAATACAGCAAATAACGATAATTTAATTCATTTTTTTGCAAATTTAAAGATGATTTAAATTATTTTAATGGCGAATTAAATGAAATGTTTCATTTTGTAAAAGTGAAACATTTTCGTGGTCTACAGATAAATAAAACATTGTATAGAAGGGCATCGGTATTTAGGCGGGTTTTCTCAGCTTGCCCATAAGTGATTTATAAATAAATATATGCAAATATTTAGGAGACATGCTCAGCATGATACAGACTTCAGACGGTTACAGTATGACTAAGTAATCAGCCAGACTTAGACCAAGTAAATGTGTCTTGACCTTTTCCTGTCCAGCGACATGTGGACATGTGACAAAAGGAAGGTCACAGCTTTCATAATAAAGGACAACGTGGAAATTAGACACAGACAAACTAAATGTTAATTTGTCTAAATCTGACTCAGATATTAATTTTAATCTTATTTAAAGGTTATATTTTTCATGTGTTTGGTCATGTTGCCACCCGAACATCATTTGAAACACATTGAAAAGTCTTTTGCCACTAAAGTATTTAACAAAGTAGGCAATTAAAGGTGTGTTTCAAAATAAAATGCAATTTGATCTAATGAAAGAAAATAAAGCATAAAATATCATTGGTAACAACGAGCTGACGTTTACACTCACATACTGTATATATATACATATATATGTATATATATATATAATAAAACTAGAGGAAATAAGGTCACATTGCAATAATGTGTTTTACCTTGTCTCAAATAAAATAACTGCACTGCGGTAAAAATAATTCAGCAGACGGAGAACAGCAGTTTTAGATTTTGATTTGTTTATAGACATCTTCACTTTCTATTTAGTCTCATTTTGGCCTTTTTTCAGTTTGCCACACATGTTTTTATTTGTTGCAAATTGATAAAAACCTTACGTCCCTGAGGACGATTCCTACCAACATCACCAGCCTGTGTGTAACACAGCGACCAGGGACGAAAAGTCGAGGCTGCGGAACAACAACAAAGAAAAGTCCATAAAACACGATGAAAGACAATCTGAATGTACGGCTGATGCATGCAGAGTCATTAATCCACATAATCTCTGTGCATTATTAACAGTTTAGTTGTATAGGAAAGTCAGACTGCAGTGTGTTGGGACGCTGGAATCTGAATTCTCTTACTGTCATCAGACCATATTCAATGTTTCAGTTTATTTATGTTTATTCTTTTGGGTTAGTTTGTACTTCTCTATTAACAAAAGTCTTTTGAGTCCATCACAGAATAACGCAGTGTGTCTGCTGCATGCAGCGGTTACACACTGTGTAAATTTGCTTGATTCATAAATATTTACTATCACACTGAATCTGTTTTACTGGCTTAAAGGATCTTATCACGACTTCCACCAAAGTGTGCGCCGGTTATTGAATATTTTTAGTTGAGAATTGTTGAGTCCTAAAGAATGGAAGTGAACTCTAATAAAATATTTATAAGCTAAGGTAAAAGGTTTTACACAGATGATCACTGTGTCTCTTGACACTGGAGAATCTCCGTAGATTATGCAGAATGTCACTCTTTTAATTTACTTTAGGATCAAAAAGGCTACAATAAGTTTATTACCTGTTGAAATGACAACAGGTAATAAAGGGCGACAGCTGATTAAAAATCCCACTTAGAGTTAGTAAAGTGTCAGGTAAGAACTGTTCAGTGATCCGGGAACACGTTAAACATAAAATCATAGCTCTCTGACCCCATGAACCTGCTCACAAAACACACACAACATAATAAGTGGTTTTGAAAACTTTTAATAGAACTTTGTAAATGTTGGTTCATTCAAATAAAAACAAAAAAATCATGTTTTCACATTAGTCCGTGGTGGTATCGAGCGCTGTCGATAGTTTCAGTTGTGTTTGCAGAGGCTATGAAACCTGCACCACCACCCCAACACAGCGGCACTGAATAGAAAAGGGTTTGTGGTGTTCAGAGCATGAAACGCTGACATTTGAGCTCTGACTGTTTTTACTGAGAGGTGGTTGGAGTAGAAAACTGTTCCCAGTAAAAACTGACAAAGTACCGACAACGAGGAAATGTGTTTTTACTGTGCCGATTCTTAAATTACAAAATGAAAAATGTTGAAAATATGTTGTTTGCAATGTTAGAAAAGTTTATATTCCTTAACCCGTTGCTGCAGAATATTTTTTAAACTGATGAAAATCAGCAGTGTCTCCCACTGCTGCAGCAATGCGTCTGTATGATCAGCAAAATATATATAGAGTAATAAGAAATATCATAACATAATATACAGAAAATATACAGAAAAAACATTTTAAGAATAATGTGAACTGCATTTTTGGGTTAGAATTGCTGACGCATTTAGATGGCGATGGATTTAACTATTTTATGTTTTCTTCCGAGTGGATCGTGAATTTTGTTGAGATTAAAATCAGATTTGAGCTCAACATATATAATATGTCATTAAAATATATAAAATTGCAATAATAATGTTATTTAATGGTATGTTGCCCTGGCAACAGTTTTCTTCTTAGTAGCACATTCTGTCCGAAACTCAGCTTATCATCGAATCATAGCTTTCATAGGTCAAACTTTCAAAGTATTTCCTACAGAAATACAGTACAGAAGAACATTAAATTAGATATAACTGTTCATATAACAGGTCAGCAGCACAGTGTCCTTTAGTTTATTTTGATTCAAAAAAGTCATTTTGTCTGGCAAAAGACAGTTATTTAAAAAATGAAACATACCACAAACTTTAAAATATTAGGATGTGTACAGAATATCACAGTACATAACAAGTCGCATTCGACAATCTGAAAGACTCCACTTTAACACTTCTACAGATGTTTGTTAGAACTCTGTCAGGTGACTAATTTGTGAAAATTGCAGCCAACAGGCAACAAACAGCCTATATCGTTGCTTACAGTGATGCCAAAGCGGCCACCGTGCAAACACGATGGGTGAGGTACTAAACAGGCTAAATGGTTAAGTAATAAAATGTTATGCTTTTGTTTTAACTCGGCCTCCTGCGGAAAAGTCCTCTGCGCTGACATGATTATGTTATTATGTCTAAGAATGAAGAATAAAAACATACAGGCCCCAGCAGAGTGTGGCCCCCATCCCCTGTCATCGTGTGTGTGAGCCGCTGTGTGTTTTGTGTTCTCCATACCAACAGATGCCTTCAGCACTAACACAACATCAACTCCAGCCAGAAATCAGACGGACAACTGCACCTGTAAGAGTCCTGGTGACGGACCCACCACTGGCCTCTCACCCTACACACCCCCCCCCTCTAACCAACCCCTACCTGTGCTGGGCTTCCTGACAATCAAGTGGACATCTTTATGTAAAGGAGAAGTGATCCTCCATCGTCCCTCCAACTTCTCTCACGTCTGTTACGAAAGCAAGACACAGACCGAGGCACTTTTGAGACGCCTGTGTCAGGAAAAGAAAGGCTGTAAAGGCCCTGATAGACCCTGGGCCAAAAGCGAGAGCGAGTCTAGCGGTTCTGCCATCACTGAAAGTGGAGCAGAGCCAACGACCAGCTGCTACACTCTGAGGGTCCAATGCAAAGGTTGGTTTACTGTGTGTGTGTGTGTGTGTGTGTGCTGCTGTTTTTTAGAAAACTGTATGTCCCGTTGTGGTTTGACATTTTCCACTCAGCAGCCTTACAGTAATGCAGTGTGTAACCACCGCAGCTGTTTTATCCAGACATACACTTGCCGATTGTGTCATAGTATGTGCAACACGAGCTTTGACTTTTATTTGGACTTTTTAGGAAAATTCGTTTTTTGACGATGTCACCTTCAGCAATTAACACTTTTCCATCTATAGAAACCAAACTCCCCTTTTAAATTGTCTTAACGTGAACAGTCTCATGACAAAGAATTAAAACTCGCAAAGGTCGATGTCTGCCATGAGGAACTCAGCAGGTAACAGTCAACCAATCAGCAGCTTCACACACTGCTGATGGTGAACTGCTGATGCCGTTGTTTTGTGCGTGTTGCACATGTGCAACACTTAACACTGACACGCACACACAGTTCTGCAGCTGCAGGTTTCTGTCAGCTTCTGTTTGGCAAGCACGCTCCCTCTAAACTGACCTGACTGCTACAACAACCCACGACTTCAGTTCCTACTGTACAGTACTGCTGCACTGATCAGATCACTGCTACAAACTAAATAAACAGATGTTACTTCCTCTCCAAATGATTTTTGAACTGGACAAATATTCTGCGCTTCATGTACACGTCATGCAAAGTCGATGTCACCTGAAGTGCCACAGTGCTGAGGTCCTCCAGGCTGCTGTACTACAAACCACACTGATGCAAAGCCTGTTGATTTGACAATGTTACCGGAACAACACCATTAAAGATGTCTGTGTGTGTGTGTGTGTGTGTGTGTGTGTGTGTGTGTGTGTGTGTGTGTGTGTGTCCAGTCGAGGTCATTCCAGATTTCGAGGGGCAGCTCCAGACTTACAAAGTGATCACAGCGTTGCTCTGCACTGTGCTGGCTCTCATTGTTCTCATTCGCTTCACCAAACCCACTTTCCAAGCGCTGCAGAGGAGATGTGAGTACACACACACACACACACACACACACACACACACACACACACACACACACACACACACACGTTGTGTATATGTGCACATACAGTTACATTTACCTTTACATTCAGTCATTTGACAGATGTTTTTATACAAAGCTACTTTTAAGTGATAATACACAAGAATTTAGGTTACAGAGAAAACGTCAAAGCCAAGCGCATTAAAACACTTAAGACTTAAGACATGAATTAAGACTTGTCACATTAAAGAATATGTCCAAGAAAGACCAAAGGCTGCTGTCAAACACACAACACAGTGTGAATGATTTCTTCATGGTGTGTGTGGCTGGTCTGAATGCAGTGAGTCACCGTGTAGCTGTTGTCATCATCAGCGGGGGGCTGCATCGTTGGCTGCGGTCGGGACGACATGTGACATAATTTCTGCGCCATTTTGGTGTCCTCGTTTAGAAAGCTTTCAGGGAACCCCTTTACAGCTCCAACACGTTTTGGTTATTAAAATATACACTAATATTAGCAGAATGTTACGCTCACTCAGTCTTATGCTTATTTCTGTGTTTTTCTTGTCCCGGAAGACTTTGGCCTACAATTTTAGCTTTTTTTATCAAATAATATAACAAGTCTGGGCAGGGACCTGATCCTTGTACAGGTATACACGTTATTCATCCTGATGGGAAATTCCAGCAGTATCCACAACTTAAGGCAGTCAATCATGCAAATTTAAAGGAAGCACATTTAAAATGTCCTGTGCAAATCATAGTGTCGTCTGCTACAGCTCCGTTCACTCTGTTCAGCCTCATTTCGGTTTCCATCACAGTGCTCTGTCGTTCAAATACAGCTGGAAGGATGCAATGGTTTTGGTTTTGTTTCATGACTTCATTGTGTGTTTAGCATCAAAGTGAATTTACTTATGAGCAGACTATAGACACTCAAACTCTGCTGTCTGATTCCTCAGACCTCTGAACGTGCCTCAAATTTCAAAACCTTTTCAGTGGAAACTCAAGTGTCACAAATAGTAATAATTTAAACACTGCAATGAACACACTCTAATAAACTCGGTGAGAGCACGACTCACCTCAAAAAGACATAGATACCGTCTGGACAATAAAGCGTTTTTATTGTCACTGGTCGCTTTTTAATAATGGGCTTTTAAATATTACTACAGAACATCCAGCAGCACAGTGGCTGAACTAGTAACAAACTGTTGACGAGAAAACAGAGGTGAGTGAGAGAGAGGAGGCAGGCGTGTGTGTGTGTTTGGCTGCTGTTGCAGGTGGGAGCTGTGTGTGATGTATGTGATGTCAGTCCATGACAGACATGACTGAATGATGGAGAAAAGGAAACAGCAAAACCACAAGTCACATGGCAGCAGACAGACAGACAGACAGTGTGAGCTCAGAGCGCACAACTCGCTGAAACTACATCAAAACAAAAAGACTTTCGTTTGTTTCCCGGTTTATTTGTCGTTGCTGTTGTAAACTGTTAAAATCGCAATGCTGTGTGTGAGCGAGGCAGCAGCTCAAAAGGTTCTGGTTCTAGTGAAGAAGGCGCTTTTTAGAAAAGACTAATAAAGAGAAACTGCCTTATAAGACACAATAAAACACAAAGATGGCCGTAACCCTAACCCCGCCTGCGACTCTGGACGCACTACATCTGTGGAATGAACACAGTTGGGGACTGTCCCTCCCCTCTTGTCTGTCACTACTGTCTCCTTTCCCAAGAAGGCACAGAAAATTCGTTATAATGTAACATAGCTCAAGTATGGAAGTAAAACAGCTAAAGTGACTCTTTACATTATGGTGTATTAATTTCAAGCTGGATGACTGATAAAAACACGTTATTTTGTCGTGCAGGTGGAGACAAAAGCAAATAAATAATGAAGAACATGAAATCTGTTACAGTGTGTTAGATTTGACGTGTATGACACATAATTATAAATAAGTATAAGAGTATAAATAAGAAGACGCGCAAACAGCTCATAGTTGTACACATAAGAACAACACATTTTCTCCTCAGTTTGGCCCGTCCTCCTGGATAGTTGTGACCTGAATGTGTGTGGACAGTTTTTTATTTCCAGCTTTACAGCGGGACGTTTCCGTGTTCAAAATCATTTTCCAAAGTTCAAGCTAGTCTCAGAGTCAGTGACTAGTGACTGTTGGTTAACGATGAATTCTGACAGCAGTACTGACAATCAGCCCTGATCCAAAACAACTGAAGACAAGCGGAAAAGGAGACGATGTTAAATGTTTATTAACTATATTTACTTGATGTTTACTGTGTTGATTTTCAGTGTCAAACAAGAGGCAGAATCGTTGGATTGGACCTACACAGAGTCACAGCGGTGAGTCTCTCATCACACACACACACACAAACACACACACAGACTTAGAGGAAGGAAGTGTGGCGATCGTTACTTGTCCTTACCACCACACCCGTTCATTGGGTGACCAACGTGCACTGTGGTTTCATTTGAATTAGTTCCACATTCACCATCCAGCTGCCACAAATACTGCACACACGGACTAATCTGAAAACAGTCCCCAACAAATTTAATAAACAAAAGGACAGAAAATATGTACCGTAGATCACACAGTAAATAACATGGCTGCTTTTACTCTGGAAATTACTTTGGAGGAAGAGACTAATGTTGGATGTGTCTTTTCATGTCTCTGTCTCAGTGTCTTACCATCGAGGAAAAAATGTTAAAAACAATGAAGGGGAGAAGAGACTCTCCTATCCAGGTAACACACACACACACACAGATTTGAATCCCCATAATGGGAGTAATACTGGGTACACACACACACACACACACACAAAGTAAAATAAGCTCAAATCTGCTTTTTCTTCCTGTGTCGTCATATCAGGTCTAGAACGACTCACAGTCAGTGACAGCAGAGAACCGTCATCCAACAGGAACAGTGGCTACAACTTCTGACACTCCTCTTTCTCCATCATCATCATCATCATCATCATCATCATCATCCATCATGATGTATCTTTGTGCAGAGACACCATCAACATTTGTCAGAGAATCACCTACAACATGTATTTAACACCGTGTAACAGTTTCCTATGTGTTACTGTATTTTACTTTCAAGTTGGTGGTTTGTGTTTTTCCTAAGCAAAAGTGGAAAATGACACCAGAACAGCAGCAGGACTCATGTTATTCTGTCATGTTTGAATGGATCCTGACCATAATTGGGGAAACTCAGCTATCTGCATTCTTACACATTGTGCTCATACAATATGATTTTAGCAACAGCTTGCAATTCAACACTTTCTTAATGCTACTAAGTGCAATTTTGGGGAATCTGCTCTGCTTCGCCCTCTCTTTGCTCAGCCCCACTTTGCCCAGTCCTTCAGGTACTGATTAAGATATCGATTTATTCAAAAATAAATAACAAGCTACAAAACCTCTTAGTCAGGCAGAAATCCTTGAAATCGTCGGAAGGGTCAGCCTCGCTTAAACACTTTTAGAGGAGAATGTCTCTGCACTGCAGCCAGAAGTGTTCCAGAAGTCTGGATCACGGAAGCCTTCGAAAGCACCTTTCCACATTCATGTTTTTTAATATATTTTAATCTGATTTTTTTTTTTTATCCCTATAGCCAAACTAGCAGTTTCTCTTTAGTCCCAGTCTTCTTGCCAAGCTAAAACCCCTCAGGACAAGCAAAAGTGTTTATGCTATTAAAAGTGTATTTTTCAGAATAACCCTTTAATCAGGAGAACAGTCCAAAAACTCCCTCTGAGGACATTGTTTCATTATCATCGGATTCAGTGGTTTTGTAACGTAATGACTTTGTACTTTTTGTTGACTTGTGATTAATATTGTGATCTTACCATTAAAACCACCTGAGTGAGTTTGACCTGATTTGTCGTCTTAGAAGTAGGTAAATGGAACGTTTTGCAGATTATGGAGAAGAAAGGAAGACATAAAGAGGAGGACAAGGAGAGAGTGAAAGGCGAAGGTGGTTACTAAGTGCAGAGATGTGGTTTCCTCTGCCGTTGACACCAACTTCCTGTTTGTGTTATTTCTGTCGTAACCTGTATGTCTTTCCTCCCTCTCCAATTCAAATTCTTTTCTTCATTTCTTCCTCTTTCAATCCCTCCTCAGTCGTCTCACTTGTGTCTCGTTGTCTCTCGTTGTCTCCCGTGTAGTGATGTCAGGGTTATTCATTTATCATGCAATCATCAAACATGAGAAGTCCCATTTAAACAAAAAAGATGCATCCAAGCAGTTTGTTAAGTCACACACAGGAAACACAATACAGAGCTCTCCAAAGCCTGTTACACACGACCTCAATGTGACAATGTGAGGAGAATCTCAAGTCGTGGAGGAGTGAGTAAGAAGATCCTCACGGTTGAAACTCGATTTCAGCGCACGATCGGGGGGAACAGGAGGCACAAAATGATGATTGAAAGCTTCAACTGTAGGAGACAGAGGTTTCTTTACAGCAAATCAAGTTTATAAAAAAGTCAATCACTCGATTATGAAATGTCAGCAACACGACCACTCACTCGCTTTAAACCCTTTTAACATTTCGGGACAGAGAAGCTACACACACAAGCTCACGCACATAATAAGGACTTGTTTTAGGGGCTTGAAGTCAGGACAATGTCAGAAATGTGTAATCTCACACGCAGTCAAAGTCCGGACGATGTCAGAATTCCGGTCCATGTGTGAAAGGGCCTTGAGTTGCCATCAAACAGAAGTAAAGCACATAAAGGGTCCTTAAAGATGCCCCCCAGAGTCCGCCACTGCATCCATCGACCCGAGACTCTTCCTTACAAATATGTCCGTGTCTGAACACCAGGTGACCCAGTCACATTTTTATAGTCAGTGCTGCTGGTTACTGTGACTGTCCCAAACAGAAAAAGAAAAAGAAATGTCGGTATAGTCTTGACTTTATTATGTAAAGTGCCTTGAGATGACCTTGTTGTAAATTGGCGACATATAAATAAAGTTAAATTGAATTGAATTGAATTTAAAAAGTTAACTTTGCTTAGGGGAGAACAAAGGTTGCAATATTATTCATGTAGACTGCATCCTTAATGAAAGAAAAAATTATTAGATATTATATATAAAACTGAAGTTACCAAATGTGAACTTTCATATCACTGAACATATTATTGTATAATAATTACTGTTACTTTAATGCATGTATTACTTTGATCCGGACTCTGTTATGACACTGAATATGTTTTAATAATATTACCAAAACTTTATCTAAGTAGGTAATTTTGACAATGTGAAACTAAAACAGCTGGAATGCTGATTTGCACAATATCTGTCTGTAGACCACATGAAAGAAATGCTTAAAATGCCTAGTTGGCCATATTCCCAGTGAGTTACAGAGTTTTTATGAACAAAACAACACACATAAGTTTCAAATCATGTTTTATAGGTAAACTCTAAGGTTTAAATGAGGTTTAAATAGTGTGAAAAAAACACTGACAAAATCTGCAAAACTGAAACATGAAGGAAATTGTTCAATTCTAAAATATGGTTCTGTTTTTTCCCATTATGTTGCCTTTTGGCTCCATCTAGTGTCTGTGTGGGAAATGTGGAATGTGGAGACGTCAGACAGGAGGCTGGTGCTGGTGGTGAGGTGTAGTGTAAAAGCAGAGGACCACAGGGACATTTTCCACTGTCCTGTCCATGTGTGTTCAGTGTCTAACCCTGTGTCTGAAATCTACGGTGAGAACTGACCGTTTGACCTGCTGGGCTGCACAGAGGGGTCGCTGGTTCAATTCCCCAGCTGGCCACCGCCCTTTTGTGTGGTGCCTCTCAATGACAACTGGGATAGAGTCCAGCCACTTGTGACCCTGAACAGATAAAGGGTTACAGATAACTGTGGATATATATGTTTTCATTGTCCTCTGTTCTAATTATTACGGTGTGAATTAATTTATGTGTGCCTGGGTGACCTGTAAATTGCATAGCAGAGATAAATAAAAACTACTTTCAGCCACTGCTGTATAGTAAAACTGTGTCTACACTCAGTCAGGTGTGTCTCCGAGACACTGCCTGTGTATTAGCTCACAGGCACAAACATGTTCCGAAGCATATTTATGCAAGCATATTTACAGGCTCTAAGTGTATTTTCCTTTGTTTATGCAGTACAGAGTTCAGATGAACGAGGGTGACCTGCACTTTTCCCAGCTGAACCAAAATGCCTCCTGTGGGTGAAAACCTTTGCAACCTGACAGCCAGAGGAAAGAGGTGGTGATAAAGTTTGTTAAAACTCATTTCTGCCCTAATGAATCAAACTTAGATCACTGATGGCTTCTCAGATTATGCAAAGATTATTATATTCCACAGAGCTCAGCAGGGAATCTCCAATGAAACGGTGGGATTTAGGTCTTTTATTCTTAATCACAGATGGCAGAGCTATATGAAGCAGATATTGTTACAGTGTATTTCCTGATGTGTGTGTGTGTGTGTGTGTGTGTGTGTGCACGCACCCATCTGTGTATGAGTGGGTGTATTTTGCCTCGTCCTCTGTAGTCAGGTCACAGTATGAGATGATAATCTGGCCTCATTGCAAATGTCCCATGCAGAGAAACAATGACAGATGACTGGAGATTACAGCTGCAGATTATCCAGCAGGGGATTGGCACGAGGGGAGCAGAAATGGGAGGAGATGGGGGAGAAAGAAATGAGAGACACAAGGAAGAATATGTGACATATACAGACAGTTGATAACACAACAAAAAGTACCTGCAGGGAGAAAACGGTGGATGCACAAGTCATAAATCACATGTTTAAATTGTCAGGTCATCTTTGAACCAATGGCACCTTTCCCACCTCGTTCAAACAGGCCCAGATTACGCCCCTGTTGAAGAAGCCTTCTCTTGATCCCTCCTTGTGGAGAATTACAGACCAGTCTCTCTTCTCCCATTTCTGGCCAAGACCCTGGAACGAGCAGTCTACAATCAACTTTCAGACTTTCTTTCCCTGAACAACCTTCTCGATGTAAATCAGTCTGGCTTCAAGAGCGGTCACTCCACAGAGACAGCACTTTTGACTGTTGTGGAATCCCTACGGGCTGCTAAAGCTGCGGGGAATTCTTCTGTCTTGATTCTACTGGACCTGTCGACAGCCTTTGACACCGTAAACCACCAGATCCTCCTGAACACAGGCCCTGCCTTAGGTGACTCTGAACCAGCTCTAGCCTGGTTTCGGTCCTACTTGTCTGGACAAACCTACAAGGTATCCTGGCAGGGGCGCGATTCTAAATCTCATAACCTCTTCACTGGTGTACCTCAGGGCTCTGTTCTTGGTCCTCTTCTTTTTTCCATCTATACTTCTTCCCTGGGCTCTATCATCCAATCACATGGCTTTTCATATCACTGCTATGCGGACGACACGCAGCTCTTCCTGTCCTTTCCGCCAAATGACTCCAGCGTCTCCACACGCATCTCTGCCTGCCTCTCTGACATCTCTGCCTGGATGAGAGAAAGACATCTTCAGCTCAACATCTCCAAGACTGAGGTTCTAGTCTTCCCAGCCAAGCCGTTGACGCAGCACAACATCAACATCAACATTGGATCCGAAGTGATTACTCCCGCTAAGTCGACCAGAAATCTGGGGGTCATCATTGACGACCAACTGAGCTTCACGGAACACATCGCCTCAGTCTCTAGGTCGTGTAGATTTGCCCTCTACAACATCAACAAGATCAGACCCTACCTCTCTGAGTACACGACTCAACTCATCGTGCAGGCATTGATCATATCTCGTCTAGATTATTGCAACGCACTGTTGATATTGTTACCGGCATGCACGACCAAACCCCTGCAGATGATCCAAAATGCAGCAGCACGCCTTATCTTTAACCAGCCAAAAAGGACTCATGTCACCCCTCTCTTCAGATCTCTGCACTGGCTTCCTGTAGCTGCTAGGATCAAGTTCAAAGTCCTGTCTCTTGCCCACAGAGTGGTCAACTCAACAGCTCCGGCTTACTTAAAGTCATTCATTCAGGTCTACAGCCCCTCCCGTCCGCTGCCAGCGAACGACGTCTGGCAGTCCCAGCGCCACACAGAAGACACCAAGGAAAACTCTTCAGCTCAGTAATCCCACGGTGGTGGAATGAACTGCCAAACTCTGTGCGCTCAGCGACCTCACTAACTACATTTAAAACACTGCTGAAAACAGAACTCTTCCGTCTCTTTCCTTAAAAAAATAAATAAAAAATTCTTGCTTTTTCTTTTTCTCTACTTGCATCTCATGAAACCGTAACACTTGCTTGATAGCACTTTTTTGATAGCACTTTACTTTGATGTTTTTCTCCTAAACTTAGATTTTATTGCTTGTTTGTTCCTCACTTCTAAGTCGCTTTGGATAAAAGCGTCTGCCAAATGCCTAAATGTAAATGTAAATGTAAATCTCCACATTCTGTTGGAAACTGGTGACAAATAGTATTGGCTCATGGTTAAAAGTAAAAAAAACATTTATGGTCTAAAATGCTGCTTTTTTTACAAACTTTCTGACAAAGAACAAAAAGAATGTTTCAGAAGAACGGCATTAATGTCTGCAATGTCCACTGACTCGTAGTGGTTTATAACCATATTACCATTTGATGATTGACTGACTGCGTTTCCACGCATTTAAATAGCCTGGTTACTGGGAGAAATCCGTTTACGGAGTTTGCGTGCAAAGAGACCACTGAAACAAGTAAAACCCGCTTAACTCACTGAGAATTGGGTGTTTGAGAGAAGAGAGGTGCAGTGGTGAGACTCAACCATCATTAAGAAAAATGTCTGCAAATCTGCTGTCTAGTGTTGAAGCTCAGTTGGTAAGGCAGTTGTCTGTGGACCGCAGGGTCAGTGGGTCAATCCCCAGTCCCTGCTTGCTACATGTCAAAGTGTCCTTGGGCAAAACACTGAACCCCCAGTTGCTCCCAGTGGTGATGAGCACCCAGCCATCACCACTGTGTATGTATGTACCAAATTACTTACTCTGTAAGTTGCGTTGGATAAAAGTGTCTGATAAATATTGAAATGTAAAATGAAGCTCATCAAAACAACTCTGCAGTCAGTGTTTTTGTGCTGTAATCAAAGCTACGTGGTCGAACTGAATATTAGAGTGTGACTCTTTTTGGCCGGACTGTGTATTTGGAGGTTTGTCCCGCCTGTTTAGACAGCAATGATCCTATCTACTTCTTCTTCTCTCATTCTGTTTAGCCTGAACCTCGAGAAAGTACCGGAGCTTTAGGGGACTTCCTGTCTGGTTCCAGTTGCAGAAGTATCACATCCCAACTAGCAGAACCAACACAGACCTACCGGATGGACCAACATCTGGCTGCATCTGGCCACAGTTCGTCTCACCTGCAGCTGTGTCCTGAGGTAGAATGAGCAGGGAAACAGGGGGGTCATCACTGACTTTGTGAACAACTACTTGTTTCTGAAGACAACGGAGTTGTTGCTTGACTTCAGATGGAACCCTCCACCACACACACCGGTGAGCATCCAGGGCTTAGACACTGAGATTGTGGACATTTTTAAATACCTGGGTGTCCACCTAAACAAAAAACTGGACTGGACAAACAACACAGACTCTGTGTACAGAAAGGGCCAGAGTCGGCTCCACCTGCTGAGGAGACTGAGGTCCTTTGGTGTGTTTATGACACTGTGGTGGCCTCAGCAGTCCTCCATGATGTTGTGTGCAGGGCTGGGAGCTCTACAGACTTTTTATGAGCCGAAGCTGGGAGACAGAAGGATGTTGGCCAAACTAACATCCGTCATGGATGTAACCCCTCCCACCCCCTGCACCACACTGTGGAGCCTCTGAGCAGCTCCTTCACCACAAGACTGTGACACCCCCCCTGCAGGAAGGAGCGATACCGTCGCTCATTCCTCCCCACAGCCATCAGACTGTACATACAATACATCACTGCAGTGACGCACAATGTGCAATTAACCAGGAGATGTGCAATATTCACCTGTTATATTTTCCCACTGTTACATATGTACATATGCAGAATGAGAGACTCTTTATTTTTAATTTTTAATACCTTGTTTGCACAGATAATACTGTTGTTTATTGTTTAGGTCAAACAGAAGTGTACTTTGTTCTGTGTAATTTCTTTGTTCTCTGTTGCTACTTGCTACTGAATCACAACAATTGCCCACTGTGGGATAAATAGTCATATCATATGTTATCTTATTTTATTCAGTGTCCAGATCTTCATCTAGTTTAGATTTAAAAATTTTATCAGGAGCATCATGAGACAAAATATCACAAAGGACAAACTGAAAAGCCTAGAATTTAAAATGATAAAATGTATGTATAACATCATATTTACATGGTGAAACAGTGGTGGAGTGGTTTGCATGACAGCCTCACCCTCAGAGGGCACCAGTTTGAATCCACTGAGCAGCTGCTAAGTTTGTACGTTCCTGTGGTTTGAATTTCACCCCTTATTAACTGTAATTTAATGAATAATAATTGATATTACACACGCATTTCCTTTGTGGTCAGGACAGCCCTGACCCCACGAAGGCCCTTACCACTGCAGCGGGTCGTACTTTTTGGGCTGTCCTTTCAAAGGCAGGCGTCTTATTTTAAACCTGCCATAACCTTTTGATGTGGGCACACTGCAGGTTCGCTGCAGGCGTCAGGGAAATGGTTGCATTCAACTCACTGGTCCTCAGGTTGTTCCTGTTGCTGTGTAGAGCTGATAGATGCTGTTACAGTAAGTCTTCCTTAAGACTCCAATGAGCCAGTCCTGTCCCACACCTGGGCTGAAAAGCCTTTGAGACGGACCTAGTGCCATTCTGCTGTTCTGCTTATGCTGAAGTTTTCAACCAGCTGTTCAAAAAGAAAAGCGATAACTTTATCTTTATGTTGGTTATACTGGGTTTGTTTTTTAGCTTCAAAGTCCTTGTTTGGTGAACTGCATTTGTAACATTCATTATTTTATTTCTATCTTTTTGTAGATCCAGGAAATTACTGTAATAACCAGGCCGAGTCAGGCCAGGTATAATACAGTTTCTAATAATTTGATCAGGCACATTTTCAAACCATTGAACACACAAGCTGAAACACAAGCTCACTGCCCCAAAATGACACAATATGTTTGCAAAATGTTCTCAAAATCTAAATAAAGACATGAATTAAATTTTTGGTGCCTTTGGGTCACAGGTTCCCAGCATGAAACCAACTGTTGTCTCTCGTCTTTGATCCAGATTGGAAATAACAAAACATCTCTATTATACATGAACAAAGGCTGATCACTGACTGAAGTCTGTCTCCTCACTAGGATTAATCCAACTAAAATCTGTTCACATGATAACATAAAGAAATTTGTACAAAAGCAAACAAATTTTATTTCAGTTCAGTCACACATTCCTTGCAAAAAAAAGGACGCACGTGGAAGTGAATGGTGAGTAGAGATGAGATATGAAACCGAAAATAAGGGAAAAATGAGATTGTGGAAGGGAAGGGAGGATTGAGATGGGGGCGGGAGAGGATTATTTACCGTTTGAAACAAATAAATCCTAATTGTGTGAATCTGGCACAGAGAGGGAAGAGAGTGAGAGGAGAGATTCACAACAGCAGCAGACCAGCAAACAGCGAGAGCCAAGAAATCATTTACTAATATTTTAATATTTTCTTTTAAAGAGTTTTGTTTTTTAATTTCAGTTGGAAGGTGTGATGCAGCAGAGGCAGAGAGATCAACCTGCTTCAAAAGCAGACAGGAAAAGATGTTAGCTGGAGCTGAAGTGAAGAGATACAGGTGGGTAAATCAATCCGACCTATGGGAACCTCATTCATCCTGTGTGGTGTGTGTGTGTGTGTGTGTCAGGTATTACTCACATATACAGTCACTGTAATGACACGATGCTGGTCTCCAATCACTGAATTTTACTGGGATTATGTGGATTGAGATTAGGGCATAGTCAGGTTATCCTGAGGTAATGTTAAGGGTATGTTGAGGGTAAATCTCCAGGAAACGAATCGAAGCCCTTGTAATGTCCCCTAAAGTTGTGGAATCAACACTATGTGTATGTGTGTGTCCATCTGTCTGTCTGTCTGCTGCTGGCTTTGATTGGTGTTCGGTCCCCTGGCGGTGTCCTGCAGCAATAATGAGCTTAGTCTCAGCAGAGCCGACCTGAGCCCTCAGCTCATTTTCACAGCTGATAAACCTCTGGTTTCTAACACAGACACGGAGAACGTAACACCTAGCTTTGGTCTGCTTTTTGTCGCCCATCAATCAGCTTCATAAATAATAAATTTCACTTAAACATCACGGTGGTGGCGTGGTTAGAGCTGCCGCCTCACAGCCAGAGCGATATGAATAAGGTCTGAAAGGAGCTTATAGAATTATGTTGTTGAAATAATATAATATAATTTGATACTTTTCCTTAATAAACTACATTTATTTTAAAACCTTTCAAGTTCGTTTTTGCAGGTGAAGAATATTAAAGTAATATGATAAGCTAATATAACATGTTATGATAAATAACTGACTCCAATCTGTGGTCAGGAGGAACCGAAAATCAACCCACTGACCCTGGGGTGGGATTTAGCAGCTGTCAGTATGTGAAGTGGGTGACACCAGCTGATGTTTTTTTTCCATGTCTCTTTAATATTACTGTTCTATGTTTTTCCCATTATTAGAAATGTTGTTTTGACATAGCACTTACGTTTGGAATCTTGGAACAAATCTGGACAACCTCATAAAGTTCAATGCTGAATTCCTCACACGTGGTTGACACACGTGGTCAGAATCCACATTTCTTCCTCCGTGCATTGTGCAAAAACCTGCTAGAAAGTTGAGCTGAAGCCAACGAAACCTTCCAGCTCCCAGCTGATCTTTTTTTAAATTTTCCCTCCACTACAGCTCAACATGGAAACAAGACGCTTATACTTTAACAACATCATTGCTACAAGATGTCCCACTAATTTAATAATCTCAGACTGCACATTTGAAATGACTTTCCATAAACAACGACTGTGGACGTTGGCACCTCACGTCCGTTGTTAGGAGGCACGATTTCTTACATTGTCATGTCAATTACTGCCTACCTGTCAGAAGGATCTTTTTAAAATCTGGCTTCAGTTTCAGAGTCACTAAATTCTTGGTCTTGACTCAAGTACAGTTATTCATAGTGTCCTCCAAGTTGGCCTTCATAAATTTCAATATCGTCAATTCGTGCTTTAAGCCCTGTTTCGGTCATGAAATGGACCTCAGGTGGAGACTATTTTGTTAACATTTAGCAATGGAATATTCCTTTATTATCACATGTTGTCCCAGTGGTTAGTTTCCTCCCACAGCCCAAAAACACACACGTTAGGTTTAATCGGTCACTCTAAAAGTGAACGTGGGTGTGACTGTGTGTGTGTCTGTATGTGAATGACCCCACCATCGTGTTGGTGTGAATGTTGTTTCTCTGTCTTTGGTCGTGGTGTCAAAAATCATCTGGATGTTGCTGCTGAATGTTGCTGCTGCATGATTGTCAACATGTCTGACACAGATTAGTCGGACGTGCTTTTCCCAGCAGACTTCTCGTCTCCTGACACTGTGTGTGGATCATGCTGCTGCTCTTTTGCATCGTCATAGCAGGTGAGTGTCTATTGTCGACTTAAATTTGCGTCACAGGTCAACACCAACATTCAACGGTGTCTATTTTGTCCTTGGAAATGTCTCACATTACTTTATTAATTTGCTCATTCTGTTCTTGTAGCAAACTTCTAACACTTTGGTTCACACCTCCTCCTTCTCTTCTCCTTATTCTCCTCTCAGTCCCTTCGTCTCTCCTGCAGCCTCCTCTTCCTCTCTCCCTGCCAGTCCACATGTCAGTCACTCCTCCGGCCTGGCAGTTCCTCCCTCTGTCCCAGGCTGAGCTAAGCCCCCTTTTTTCCAACTCGAGCCCCTTCTCTTTTTCCCAGAGCATATTCATGCTGCCCCCGCCCAGCTCGGGGCCTAGACCAAGCCTCCAGGCGACATTTGGCCCATACTCAGTTACACAGGTAAGGGGAAGACGAATGGTGAGACAGACAGAGGATGGCAACAAGTCACACACGTCTCTTTGTCTTTTCACAGCTCATTTCAGAGCCCGTCGATGCTTTTGCTCTGCCTCTGTCTGCCTCCCTCCTCTCAGAGCATGTAGAGAGAGAGAGGGATGAGGGAGGGCAGGAGAGGTTCAGGGTGAGGGCGCTGTTTCACCAACGGGGTGACCCCAGCACCCGAGGAACCTGCGTCACTCTCCATGCTTTCAGAGAGACAGAGGAGCACAAGGCCTCCTGTAGCACACAGGTACAGAGTCTCTCGCTCGTCCTCACTGACCTCAGGTTTTCCTTTCCTTGCTTTTATGTGTCCATCTGTGTCTGTTGTTTCCCAGCCTCCTCTGGGGCTGTGTGTGGTGACACTGACGCTGCCCAGTGACTGGTTCGAGGATCGACACTCCAATCAGTCCCACCGGGACTTGGATCAGGAGCACCGCAACATCCACCCCCGCCACCGGGTGCAGAACCGAGACAGCGGCAGTGGGGCGGGAGTCACCGCAGCAAAGCTGTTGCACATCAGTCTGGGAGCGCTTCTTTACTGAGGTGAGGTAAAGTTTATTCCCTATTGGTTTTGTTTCTTAAATAACTTGTAGAGTAAAAGACACAGATTAGAAAGGCAATTTAAAACTAAAAAAAGCTTTTCGCTTAGTCTGTTGACAGTCAGATATTTGCTGATTTACATTTAGCAGATGCTTTTATCCAAAGCAACTTACAGAGTAATTTCGTACACACACACACACACACACACACACAGACACATGTTTGTACCTCTATCCTTGTGAGGACACTCCTTGACATAATGCCATCCCTAGCCCCTTACCCTTACCCTAACCAAAACCCAATTCTAACCCTGACCCTAAAACCCAGTCTTAAACCCTCAAAAATCCCTTTTTTAGAGTTAAAAAAAAAAACATTGCCAGCCAAAATGTCCTGTTATTAAAAAATAGCGAGGACCAGCAATGGCGATGGTTGTCATGCAGGCTCATCCACTGGGAGCAACTTGGGGTTTGAGTCTTGCCCAGCGACACTTTGACACACAGCAGGGAGGGACCAGGGCATTGAGCCACTGACCATGTTGTCTGTGGACAACTGACATGCAGACTGAGCTACAACAGCCTCACTATTATTATGGTTATTGATGTTGGCCCAAAGTGATTTTCCCTCCCACTCTGTTCTTCTGATTAGTGTCTATACAGTACGTGAATGTGTAAAAAACATCATTTCTGGATTAATACCCCTTGATCCGCTTCAGGGCTTCACAAAATCTACTTTAAAATTCCTGTGTATTTGTGGATGGACTGTTGTTACTGACACTGTATGATCATCACGCAGCTTCTTCAGTCACCTGAGGGAGAATAACTCCTGTTTCTTCTCAAGCATCGCACTGATGCACAGCCATCGCATGTTGATGTTGCCTTCCTTACCTTAGATTTAAATACAGACGGTTGTTCCATCACGCTCCAATCCTCTTTCTCTCTTTTCTTCCATATTTTTTCCTATTTCCATCCTGGTCCGAACTCAGAAACAACTGAGCATGATGGGATGGTAAATGCTAGAATGTGTGGAAGTATTCACTCATTATTTACTGGCAGCAGAAAAGAATTTGTGCTACACACACACACACACTACAGACATGATAAAACATCACAAACAGGATGATGTCGAAGGAATCATGTCATTCTAGTCAGGATGGAATGAGTTATTAAATCAATTTGTACAGCATCTAAAATATGCATCTGTGTATATAGATATGTATGTAATATGTATTTACTCTAACATAATATCATTTATATTTAATAAAATATTTGCCACTTTAGCTGGTTCATTAATCAGAAATCAAATATAGCTTGTTTTCAATTAATGTTAGCTCCATTGCAATTTTCATTATTTTACTTATCACATGCTATAAATTATTGTTATTATTGAGTTATTGTTATTATCTTAGGATTAGGGCTAAGTTTGCATCCCCTCATACTGTTTGCCATTTCAGTGGACCATGAGACCATAGACTCATTATAGGGGTGGGTATGAATAGCTGAGATTATGGGAACATTCAACAAAGGAATCAGTCATGTTAATTAGATCTTACAGGCCAATGTGCAGGTGACGTTGACGCTCAGAAACTGATCTTTTTATTAGTTAGTAACAACCATGATCCTACTGTTTTCTTCATTCAGAAACCATCCAGATGTTAATGGGGAGACCCGGGCAGGTGTTCCATGGGCACTGAGATACCCAAGGGGACCCAGGAGAAACCAAATACAGCTTTACTACTCCTCCTTTAGGCCAGGGCCTGACCCAAAGCTGACACCATCAGGGTATGTCACAGAGGGTGTGGGATGTGGAGGGACGTTAACCCCAGTGGCAGCACATACAAACATTAACACAAAAAGTGTGTGACAAGTTGTGGGAATGTTTGTGTATCAGCTGCATTTAGTTGGAAAGCTCATTTTCATTAAGATTCAAAACTTTTTGCCCTACGATTGACACTGCTCCACTAAGATTTTTTACTTTTTGCTGTTATGAAACTTTAACTTGGTTAAATTTAAATTACTTGTCAGGATAAGATCTTTGAACATCAAGTTAGATCAACTTACACTATAAATACACTGCATCTCTAACTCTATAAATGACCCCACTGGTAAATGACCCCATCAGTAACAGTCACAAACAGTCACAAAAAATTAAAATTTTTCACCACAAAACACACGTCACCAGTTATGAGATACATTTATCTCCATGGTGGTAGGATTTGTCTCTCTGATTCCTTTCAGCATCTGTTGATCTCCTTGTTTTTTACTGATCATACATCCAGATGTGTGGAGGACAGAGCAGCTCAGTCTCAGGGGCAGCTGTTCTACATCAAAGCAGTGGCACTGAGGGAGGATCAGGAGGAGGAGAAGGAAAAGGAGCAGAGCAGGACTGATGAAGAAGACGACTGTTCGAATGGACAGGAAGAAGAGGAACTTGACCTGGATTCTCATGTTACCATTCGCTATCACAGAGGCCCGGTCATAACAGGACAGCCAATCAGAGTGTCTGTGAATCTGAGAGCTAACTTCAGTGCAGAGTTTGTTGTCATAAGGTGATTACTAAATATGACAATTTTAATGTTCTTTAAACGCTGCTGACATCAAACTCTTGTAGTGTGACACTGGAATGATTTGGTGTTGTTTCAGGCTGAAAGTGAAGAAGGGCTTAGTGTCCATGGTGGCCCAGAGGACTCTGTCCTCTGATCTGTGGGCCGTGAGTCTGGAGAGAAGTCAGGGCTCCCAACACGATGTGGTGTCC
Organism: Channa striata; assembly: GCA_033026295.1. Taxonomy (NCBI): domain Eukaryota; kingdom Metazoa; phylum Chordata; class Actinopteri; order Anabantiformes; family Channidae; genus Channa; species Channa striata. The sequence continues at coordinate 5,070,179 of CM065189.1, forward strand.
ATCGTCTGCCACAGACACAGCCCGCCCAAGCACACACACAAGTAAGTCTAACTCCACCTCAGTTCAATGTGTCCATGAGTCTCAATAGCTCACCTGAATTACTGGGCGCTGCACTCAGCAGAGAATAGACAATAACTTAATCCATAATAAATCCAGATGCAAAAGTCAAATCCTGTTTTTTGATTTATACACAATAAATAATAATCGAATGATATGATGTGCACCGCAGCAGACACCTTTCTGCATTGAGCCATTTTTATTTGACATATTTTTGAGATAATACTTTTACGCAGACTGGCAATTCAGGTTTTTTCTATGAATTCTGAGTATTTTTTGGTACAGTTATTAACTTCAGTAATTAATGTTAATACTGTGTGTTAGTATTTAAACGAGTGACGATAATGCATTAAAAGATCATTTGGAATGTGATGTGTTTAAATGGACACACCATTCTGGCAGCAGCCATCACGAGTTGACAGAGTATTTCTAGTGGTTCCTGTTTGTCGCTCTTCTCTGAGTGTGTTTTTGATGGGACTCTAGAACAAATCAGACAACAAGACAGAACATTTTTAGTTTAAACAAGATATTTGTCAGGCGCAGAGGCATTTTGGGCATAGTGATTGAGTGATATTTGAAACTGTCTTCGACACAATGTAAATGAGTTGACTGTAAAAGCACATCGTCCCATTGCAGTAACTCTTGACATACTGACGGCTCTGTGTCTGGTTTGTGTTCCCATGTAGTCCCACTCTCCTCCAGCACGTGGTTTGTCTGTCGGTTGATGGCCTGAGGAGGAGCTTCGGCGTTGTCATGACGGTGTCTGTCCACTGGTCGGTGGAGTATTCTGGACATGGTCGCCCCTCACCGCCACGAGGGGCAGCAGAGACAATGTTTTCATTCGCTGATCGACACATTAGTGGAATTGCTCCCATCACAGAAGTACATTAAGCAGTTCATTTACAGTCTTTACACATTCATACAGGACCTCAGTCTGTTCACGTCGGTGTGTTTTATCATTGTCTGTCCTCAGAGTAACACGATCATCAACACAGCCATACTGACCAACCAGCCCGTGTCACTTCCTGTCATTGTTCTGGCCATTAGCCGTGACGGGAAGATGTCAGATGTCACCTCTGCAGTCACATGTCACTCCACCAACGAGAACACTGTCAAGGTGCGACAGTCCGACACATATTCTTAAGATCAGTCAGACACTGGGGAAAGACACTTGTCAACTCAAGGTCCAACTGCAAACGTTTCCCACAGCATCCAGCCACTCTTGTGATGTGAAATCACTATGAAAGTGATAAAGATAAGAAATGATTTGTATTCAATTACTGGGATCCCGTTGGATGGTAACTCAAGAATCCAACAACTCAAATCAACGCAACTTTATTTATAAAGCCCTTTAAAACAGCTTTGGCTGACCAAAGTGCTGTACACAGCTACACAAAACAAGACAATACCTAAAACAAGTATCATTAAATCTACTACTGAGTGTGTACTAAATAATATTTGAGTTAAGAAGGAGGTTGGATTACTGGCCTAGCACCATAATGAGTCAAACATGGGCCAACACACGACATAAACAAGATATATAAGAATAAACTAACAGCTGTTGGTCTTCTTTAAGCTCAGGTTTTGGTCTCTACCAACTCCTGAGGCAAACATGTGGCTCTAGACAGTCTGCAATTGTGTTTGTCTGCTGATTGTTACTGTGGTGAGCGGGGCTTGTTTCTAGACTGGTGAGAAAGGACACTGAACAATGAACTGAAATGTTTGAAAGGAACTGCAGAATCAGCCTATGGTTTATCAACACGAACATCAATTTTCACACTACACTCAATTATTGAACCTAATTAATTGTTTAAAACACAACAGATTGAAACCCACCCCCTCTGATGTTTTGACTGACATGATATGATCATTTAACTCAGGTTGTAACTTGATATATTCCTACATTAACAGGTGTCCAGTAATTGCTCCGCCCTCTTTGTGGATGGCAGCGAATCAGGCTTGGGCAGCACCTGTGCGGTGGTGGAGTTTCTACTGGGCACGCTCAGCAGCTCTGTGTGTCTCCAGGTGTGGGCTCCTTCTGTGCCCCTGCGGATGTCCTTGGTAGACCCTGTTCTCAATGCCATTGAAGGCTGGAACCACTTTTCAGCGAAACGGTGTGGGGCATTTTATTAATTATAAGCTTTTGTCCGTGCATTTCTATAGAGAGTCGGAACAATTCAAATAAATTCAACTTTATTTATATGTCGCCAACTTACAACAGTCATCTCTAGGCACTTCACATAATAAAGTCAAGCCTATACAAATATTTGGAGAAAACCCAACAAATGCCCCTTGAGCAGCCATAGGCAACAGTGGAGAGGAAAAACTCCCTTTAACGGAAGACACCTCCAGCAGAACCAGGATCAGGGTGGGCGGACATCTGCCTTGACCGGTTGGGCTGAGTGGAAAGTGGAGAGAGAAAAGAACAGAGCAACAAAACAGAACAAATTCAACAAATTCTATTCTTAAATGAAACAGGCAATGTGACACACACATAAAAGAGAAAATATAAAACAGAATAATGACCTATTTTGTAACTTTTTAGCAGAGCGGTTCTACATGAAAGGCCATCACACAGATAAATCACCCATAGTCTGAGGGTATACCGTGTGTTACAGCGTGAAAAGTGTGAGACATTTACTCTCTAAGCTAATATTCCTGTTATCACAATTAAAATGTCTGTACATCCTTGTCTCAAACAATACATGTGATGAGATGTGATGTGAGGGCTGTGTGTGTCTTGTGTGTGTACTGTTTACTACTGTGTATCCTCTTTCCTCAGGTGTGTGCCGGTATATCAGCGCACCTCAGTCCAGGTTCTGACTCAGTTCACAGCTCAGGACTCTCAGAGCAGGACCACATACCTTTTAGGCTCATCGGACTGGTTTGTGGATGTGACAGACCTGGTCCTTGACTGGCTGAGAGTAGAGGACCCTCGAGTGGCCTCCCTTGGCCCACACAACAACCTGATTGGTTTGAGACCAGGAAAAACATCACTCCATGTAGGTGATATTTACTGAGTACCATCATCATGAAACGCAGTTCTGTTATTAACGATTCAGGGGAGCAGGTATCTTCATTCCCAAAGCTCCAGCATCTTATCCCTCCTCATCATTAATACAGCTTGTGTGTAATGTAGAGAGCAGTAGTGTAGAAGAAGATGTAGCTCGGTTTGCAACGCAGTCATACATGAATCATGGTGCTGCACATGACCCATGTCCACCAACAATACTACTATTTCAAATATTTTCAAAACTTTTTGTGAGCGGGACGACGGGAGCTAGCAGCGAAGAGCTGTGGGGCGAATGAGAGCAGAGTGGCAGGTTCTTTAAAAGAGGTAGCACGGGGGGAACAAGAAAGAAAAATGGCGAATTATGGTAGATATCTGTTTGACCTGTTGATAAGGTACAAGTGAGAGAAGCGATGAGACGTTCTGAGGGGATAGGAAGCCACCCACCATTACTGATGCTCCGGCCCCCTTTTCCTCAGGTCATCTCTGAGCAGTGGGATGGCACGATGGGCAGATGTGGCGTCACGGTGACCTCGGAGCCCGTTGTACCCGGCGACCTTTCTGTACAGGTGGTCAGTGGCCTCGGCATGTCAGTCACAGGAAGCCCCACCCACCCCTCCATTGTTACAACGACAGTCACTGCATACAACATCCTGTCCAACTACCAACAGGTGACAAACAGACTGTGAAATCATTTGTCAGTGTCAATAAACGAATCATTTTATTTAGGTTCATTTGGTTTTGTTTCTGCAGGAAGCGTCCATCAGCATTTGGCTCCAGTTCAGTGATGACACCGCCTCCCTCCTGTCCTCTTTCAGCGACCTTTCATTTTACATGCGTCTCTCATCACTGGCTGAGACCGTGGTGGTGGTGGCACCTGGTTCCAGCCAACGCATCTTTGCCCAGGGTGACGGAGGCGGGCCTTTACTGCTGGCAGAACTTCTGGTTTCCACGTGCACTGACAAGCTGATCACCTCCAACTCTATCAGTGATGTCGACTGGGACTGGATGGACACTGGAGGAGGAGGTGGGACCAGGAGGCTGGCAAAGGGATCTGGTTGGATAAGGGTCAACCTTGAACTGGGTTCCCTGCACCCTATAGGAAACAAGTATGAGGACGACGAGGACTTTGAGTTTGACATTTCAGACAGCGATATTTACGCTTCTAACTTTGAAGAGGACAGTGGTGAAAATGTGAGCAGTGACTATTATGAGAGAATGGGAGGGAGGGAGACAAATAGAAGGTGGGAAGAGGTGGGGGCCACAGGGATGGTGAGTCGGAACAATCTAGAACGAGCTGTGCTGACACCGAGGCTGGAGGATGGTTCTGTGTACTTTGCTCCGAGCCAGGAAAAACAAGGAGAGGGGGACAAGGAGCAGGGAGAGCGAGAACTGGAGCTCGGTGTAGGCGCTGTCCTCTCTCTGCTCTGTCTCTCTGCTGTCCTCTTCCTGGCAAACTGTCTCCCCTGCGCCCTGCGAGACAAGAGGGGGACAAGGGCAGAAGAAGAAAAGATGGGAGATCTAGAGGGAGGGACAAAGGATGAAGAAGAGGAAGAGGAGGAAGAGGAGGAGAAGAAGGAAGAAAGGGAAGACAGCACAAAGCAGCAAAGCTGGGAGGAAGAGGTCAAGGAAGTGGAGATCATTTGCTGATGCGGACACAGAACTCAACAATCAGGCCCAGCATGAAAACCTGCTCGAAAAAAGGTTGAATTGTTGCTGACCTGAGCAGCGGAACTGAAACTGTGAGGCAGCATTTGGAACTAAAGAGTTAATGCTCAGACTAGCTCTGTCTCGTGGTCAGACCTGGTCTGGTTCCTGGGGAGTCGTGCTGCCACATCCTCACTCTCAGCACTTACTCTACTCAACTTTCACTGAACTGTGTCACTGGATCAGGGCTGGCTCTAGCTTTAGCTGCATTTTCATTTAGACCTGAAAATGTGCCCAAAGGCCAGTTCACATAGATAAAGCAGACAGAATCCAATTTATCCCAAGTATGAGTCCAAGCTGACTCTCAGATGTGTCCATCATTTCTGGAATGTTCTTTTCTCTCTCTGGCATGTTGAGTGAAGTCTAATCTTGACTGAAAGCTTTTTACATTTATTTCTAAGCAGTTGCAAACCTTTTAACAGTGTCTCTATCAATTGGTCGGGCTCATTCTATCCAGTGTTTCTTAGTCTTTCAAGTCTTTACACAGCTAATCTGTTCTCCACTCAGCCAGTCCAGTCCCTACTAAGTCTGTCCAGCCTTTCCTCGGTCCGTCCAGTCTTCCCTCATTATGTTGGGTTATATACTGTCTAGCCAGTCTCTGCTTTATTCAGGCTAATCTAATCTTCTTCTATCATTTGGTCCAGCCCGTCATCATTCAGCCTTTCTGGAATACAGGTCCACAGTATATTTGATGCCTTTAGTCTATATTCTTTTATTCGTTTTTATTGAATTGAATAAATAGAGATGCCTAAAGCAGGTCCTAAGCTGCTTGTTAAAGGATCTGAATAGTCTAAAATAAAAAAGTTTATAAAAATTTAAGTCAAGCTCGAACCCATGGTCCTGAGGTTAATGTAGTAAAGGAACACAAAAAAGTGATGTTGTTCCCACACTGGCCATGAATCATCGCACGGGCGTCTCCTTTTCACACCGACACCAGCCATTATGTTTCAGTCAGTCAGAAGGTGCTTGTTATGCTACATTTAATACGTGTCATGAAATAACTGGAAGCTGATCAAGCTCATTCAAAAATAACACTGTGCACTGTGTGGGATATTATACAGCTTGGTGCAAATGTTTGCACATGGAAGCACATGGTCAAATGCTGAATGTTTGCATCTCCCATGATATATTAATTAAACATTAACTTGAATTTCTGAAGAAGGAGCATTTATAACATTTATATCAGCTAATTGTGCATTAATTATTATTTAGTTTTAATAAATCCTTTTATTGACATTTCAAAATCAAGGAATGGCAAACATCCAAGCATGTCCAGATACACATTTAATATTTTTAAGCAATAATAATTTGAGATTCGCTAGTGCCCAACTATCACAGAATCAAATTAAGGGAAAAAGAAAAAATATACAAAATTAGTTTTTAATCAGTCGTTGTTAAACTTTGATGCATGTTTGTTGAATTTCCACTTTATTGGCTATACCAAAAAATACATTTTAATTCTACTCTATGTGCTATCAGATCTATTTCCTAGGTCAGCATGAGTCCAGTACAATGTAATTATCTTTAACTCTAAATGACACTGTTTGCTTTTTACCCTGTGTCATGTTGGTGCTTGTCTATCAGTGTGTCTAAAATAAAGTGTGCTGAACGAAGCTTTCCAATTTTTAAAGGACGATGAAGTGAAGCTCTTCAACTTACACCAAGCGGAGAAAGGAGCAGTCATGGGTGAACAGTGTATAGACACTGGGCTGTGAGGGGTATGAGGGTATATAACACATGAATAAGACTAATAGATGAATGTGTAGTGGAGTATTAGTAAAGTAAAAAAAAATGGAGTAAAGTTTAAGTAGCTGGAAACTGTAGCGTGTTTAGTGAACTGTATTTAAAAAATAAATAAATCTATTGGGAAGTGAACAAATTCAATACTGAAGTTAGAGTGCAAGTTCTACACTATCCGACTATAAGGTGCTACAAGCAAAAGTATAACTTCACATTTTTTAAAGACATAAAGCTCGTAGAAACATACACACATAGATTTTTAAAAAGTTTTTTATAAGCTGCTGCTGTTAACAAAACATTTGTTCCAAAAGCTTCCAAATAAATCTAAAAAAATCAGGTCTTAATAAGTTTAGTTCATGTAGCTACTAAAAGATCCTTTTCGTATTAAATATAAACGTTACTGCACCACATCAAAAATATATTCTATATCCGACAAAGCAATGAGCTTGTTATAGACGGAGGGTTTCAGCCAATGAGGACGCAGAGTTCCGCTCCTGTCAGCGGAGCCGCTCTGTGCCACCAGGCCAGGCAGGCCCGGGGCCTGAGGGGCCAAAGGTTCAAGTCCGCCCAGTGACACTGGCAGTCGCAGACCCGGACAGTCCCTCCGCTGCAGCAGTGCATGAGTCAGCAGAGGAGATTATAATTAATTCTAACACTAAAGCGTGTTAACTTAGCAAACTAAGCTAGCGGAGCAGCCTAATGCGACGCCAGAGGTCAACTTGTTATAGGTCAGCTAGCAGGCTGCTAAGAATTAGCTAACTCGAATACAGCATAAATAAGAAACTGTCAAGCTAAGTTATTTATTTTAGATGCATAGAAATTTGACATTGTGCTATAAATCAGTGTATTGCTTGTAAGTTATCGTGTGGTGCGTAGTGAATTGTATTTTCCATATCGTAAGCATACCGGCTCATAACATAGACGTGTACCTGTCAAGCTGATGACACACTCGTAGTGTTCACCACAGGAGAGAAGAGACGGCTGTGAGCAGAGTGGCGCAGCGGAAGCGTGCTGGGCCCATAACCCAGAGGTCGATGGATCGAAACCATCCTCTGCTAAATATTTTTCCTCTGTCGTCCAACGTGTCTGCTCCGTTTCCTGTTGAAATCAGCTTTTTTCTCCGAGTGCCTCGAGGTGGGAGCAGCTCAGGAAGTCGTTTGCATTTGCGGGGTGAGTGTTATTGAAACCCTGCAGTGACTGATGCAGCTGAGCGCGTTTTGTCAAACTCAACCTGAGCAGAGAAACTTTCGAACCAAAAAGAAAGAAATTGACATTATTCAGTCGTCGGAGAAACAAACCTGACAATAATTGAGAACACTCGCCAACATGTCTCATATTACGTGGAGCCGCCGTCCAACATACCTGTCGGTTTCTAAATTGTGAACAACATAGAAAAATAAAAAGTTAACTCGCCCAACGTGGGGCTCGAACCCACGACCCTGAGATTAAGAGTCTCATGCTCTACCGACTGAGCTAGCCGGGCGATATGTCGTAATAATGACGCAAAGCTTTTAGATATGGCAATATCTAAATATTGTCTGAAATGGAGGGAAGTTTTTTTATTCGATTACAGCCGACTTAAAAGTTAGTAAGTGGGTAAATGTTTATATATTGTAACATGTTAAGATGCAGCTGTTACCTATGAAGCCTTACCACTCCAATAGCCACTGACCAGCACTTATGACCATGACCTAGATAGACGGTTTTTTTTTATCAAAGATTAAAAATGATTTTTAATGCCATAGTTTTCATTTATTGCTTGCAAAACAGCTAAACAGCTTGAGCAGACTGGATTTATTTTTTTCTCATGTTTCATGCTTTTACAAGCTTAAGCATAGCAAACTGTAGCTTCAATAATCATTTCCAGGACAAGTAAGGAGAGAACAACTTTTTTTTAACTGTCTTCTTGCTCTGCATATCTTTTATAACTACACACTTGCATTCTGGGGACAGGATGTAGCCATCAGAGTTTGCATGGCCCGTTTCTTTGTTGCACAGATGGCTTTTAATTTTAGTCAAATATGTGATTATGAACCTATGGGCAGGATATATCAGGACAATCATTGTCATCATTGTGTAATTACTCTAAAGTAAGACCACAATTCCCTAATTCCTTTTTAAGTACAGGGCCACAAATGAGTAATATACGTGCTAAACTGTAATTATTTCCATTTTTCATTATAATAATACTAACTTTATAGGATTTGCTTTTAAAACCCACATGTAGTTTGGATCAGATCATAGCACATCCAATAAACCCACATAAGGATTACTACAGCTTTCTGCTCAGCAGTGACAGTGATTTCACTGTTTCAGGTCTTAGATAATACGTGAAGCAAATACTCGTATTTGTCTCCATCTGGCGGTTGAAAAGAGCCGCTATTACAGTTTTCATTCTGAAATCAGAAGGAAGTGTGAAACAGTTGAGCCCTTCACTTCCAGGTCAAATTGAGCTGGTGATTCACTCTGATTCAGACTTGGAAAATTCAGGGTGTTCAGCTCAGATATATTATCTGTGCCTGGGTCATATGCCATGTTCACCATTTAGTCCTCTCTCTCACACACACACATACACGGTGTTCTCATAAGTTCACTTATATTCTTGGTTTTGTGTTTTCTCGCATGTTATTTATCATCAGTGCCCTTCCTTATGTGTTTGGGTAACTGAAGGTATTAGAATAGCATAAATTCTTTATTGTCAACGTGAGTTTAAGACAAGGTTTAAACTTGGGTTGCCAGTCTTCATTTTCACTGTAGACATCCTTACACGCAGAACATTTTCTCTCTGCAGAAAACACTCTTGCTGCCTGTTCGTTAAACATGAGCACCATTATTGTTTTCATGTGCAAGGTTAAGTTGTGGTAGTGTTTGCTGGGAGATGATGTCACAACATCTACATTGCTGTTACCCATTTAACTGTGCAGCTCATTGCATGAAGAGTTACTGATTGCCTACAGTGTTTCTGTTAAAACCCAAGACCAAGTCAGTGGATGACCAGCCTAGCAAGTACAAACTACCATAAATTTCCCAAAGCATTCCACAGCCTTCTGGCATTTTAATGGAAATCCTCTAAAATTCAGGCAGTGTTTAGTATCAGTTCAATTCTGTCAAGCATGAAAATAACATTGCAGAAACATGGTTTACGTAACAGGTCAGGGTTTTATTCCATGGTAATGCAGTGCTGACTGAACGATATGAACATGTCTGAACAACACATTAAAACCTAAACAACTTAAACCGTTTTGGTAAATGGTCACATATACAGGGTTTTCTGTGGAGATTCTTACTCTTCCAGGTCATAATTGTCCCAAAACTTCAGTGGCAACCAGATTTGCTTGTGGTCCAAAATGCTTTTTCACTTTAAGAGACAGGCTGAAAGTCGTCAGTATTTAACCTTTGTGGGGTGAATAATTTGATGACATCTTGAATCGCACTCATTCGTCATATGCATCATTGCATAATTTCAAGTGTGAACGGAAGATGTCACTAAGATGTGGGATTGAGGCCATTCTAGTCAATGACTTTGATTCCACTTGGTGCACCTGGCTCTGAAAACAGTTCTACTGACCTATCAGGTGCTCAGCCTGACAGCCTTTCAATTAAGAGAAGGGTTTTTCCTCCTGCTAAAAGACACTGCAAAAAGTAATTATGAATATGAATACTTTTTTTTGAGAACTAAACCAAAGCTACAAATCTGATCCATGTTAGTTAGAACTTTAAACTTTGTCTGTAGGCTACCACCCTATCAGTTAGAACATCTTCGGCACCATAGAAATAGATGTGGTTAGTAGCTGCTCGGCTAATGTATGGAAAAAAAGTGGTTTGGTCATTTACCAGAGAACTTCACCAGTATTTCATCATGTATCAAAGACACAAAACATTAGGAATATTTGACAAACGGAATGGGTCACAGTTTGTGTGTGCGCAAAACAAACAATACTAACTTTTGCAGTCCTGTCCCCCACAGTCAACTGTGAGTGATCAGCCCAGTCCTATTTCTCCCCTGGCCTGCTGTCCACAGCCTGTGGCAGACTGCTGGTGTGTCCTCAGATTGCAAATCCAGGCGAACCTCTTCCCACACTTGTCACACCGGAAGGGCTTCTCCCCAGTATGAACACGCTGGTGCTTTTTCAGGTTCCCGGCCTCGGAAAAGTGTTTCCCACAAGTGTCGCAGCGGAAAGGTTTCTCCCCTGTGTGAACTCTCTCATGGGCCTCCAGGTTGGACAGCCCAGAGAAAGCCTTGCCGCAGGCTCGACATACGTAGCTCTTCCTGCGGCAGTCCCTGGGCACAATGCTGGCAGCCTGACTTTTACTGTGGGGAGCAAGGAGGCCGACTTGATGTTGTGCAGCGATGGCTACCTCAATGCCGGCCAACGCTGCAGTAGATCCTCTGACTGGTAAAGCTGACGGCGAAGCCACACTGGAGCTCATCAGCTTGCTGGTTGTGCTGATATGAGAGACTGTTGTTTTATCAGCAGTGTTAGTGACAGCTGCTGTGCTGTGTGCAGCGGAAGTTCTCTGCTGCTGCTCAGAATCTCTTTGCTGGTCCGATGCTGCAGCTGAGCCTGTGCATTGTTTGTGGCTGCTGTTCGACTCCATGGAGGCTGGGTAGATGGCGCCTGCATCCTCAGAGGTACAGACACTGGAGTACCTGCTGACAGAGCTAAAAGAGAGAAATCTTTGAGTCAGAACACTCTGATTACATCTTCCTCCCTCAAAAAAAAATCAGAACCAACAGCAGCACCAGGCATTACAATTTGAACACATTGTTTTTATTGAGTTTATGCTGCAATTACTCTGTTAGCCTTCAGCAAAACAGATGAAAATCGGAAATTTATTACATGAAACATTTTGATACCTATGTCTTACCAAGCACACACACACAACACCTCACAAACACTCCCAGAGACACAGAAAGAAAAAGATGTTTTACCTTGAGCTGTGGAGCGGCCGACTGCAGACAACAGAGTCTGCCCTGCCGCCTTATTCACTGCTGAGGGTTCAGTCTCTACAACTATAACTTCATCCTTGTCACACTTTGCTGAGTCGTCAGTGGTGAAAGAGCAGGAAGGGCCCCCTGCACCCGATACGGAGTCATTATCAGGGGCCCAGCGGGTGAAAAGGTCTCCAGCTCAAACAGAGAGTATTCAGAGGTGAGCAGGATCTCTTTGTTAGTGCATCTCTGCTGTTGCTGTGCATTAGGCTTCACTGGTGAGTTAGTGTCTGGGACCCTCAGCCGGACTGCCACTGCACTGTTGCAGTCTTCTGATCTCACAGGGGTTGACTGGGGAGGGGGAGAGTTTTACATGTGAACATCGATACCACTCTCACAGATGTATGTTAAAGGTATTGTCCTTGATTAGAATTCATTATCATTTTCGTTAATTTTGTTCTTTGTGCCAATGAAGACTGCAGAAAAACCCACAGTCTTCATCAGCGTTATCAACAACCTCAGCCAAACATCATAGAGTAGGTCACAAGGACAGAAGAAAATCTTTAAAACAAGGGCAAAGTCAAACAAGTCCTAGTTAAATGTCTGTATTTCATACTTTGTTTACCTTTATGGTGATGTATTGTACCATAGTGTGTAGTTGTAGATAAACTACTCGATACGTTCAAACTAAATCCAAACTCCAAGGAGGAGAGACAGACATAAACAGACACAACTATCCTTGAGTATAGGAAATTTAAAGGGGCTCTAGCATCAACATACAGTGTAGCCCAGGGAAATCTTCTTTCCTGCCACGCAGCAGTCCCTGCAAATGACTCCATGTGCAAACAGTGTTTAGCATTCAGTGTTGTGTCACTTACTGGTCTTTTCTTTATCTATACAATGAAAAGCAATCAGAAATTCTACTTTTACAACATTATAATTTAAATTTTAACCTGTCAGAAAGGTTTTTATTATTGAGGTCATAGGGGTAGGTGAGGTCGTGCTGGAGTGCATCTTATTTATAATGACTGAGGGGGCCAAAACCTTAGAACCCTAAACATTCAACTTAAAAACTGAGAAAGTATAAACTTTTTATATATAGAAATCATGGTAGAGTTGCTGTATTGGATTCCAAACTAATACATGGGCCTGTAAAAGCTAGAGTCTGGATTTAAGTAGCTTACAGTAGCTTAGCATTGAGGCTACATGCAGTGGGGAACAAATACTCTTACTAACACATATATTGACTTGAATATGAATGAACATAAATGTTGTTTATTCTGCACATGAATTGAAATCTAAACATTACAAACTGTAGTTTCAGAAGGATTAAAGTTCTTTTACCTACTGCTTCCATTGAAATAAATGCAATGATAAATACACTATTCCAAACATAAGTTAATAGCCATTGATATCAATTACTTGCTTGCACCTTACAGTATTAAGATTATAGAGATTATATTTTCATACCTAAATAGCTGAGGCATTAGAAAATATATGACTAACAACCCAGAAAGTTAATTAATATAAAGATGGGCACCTTTGATGAATTTGGGAAATTGGATGGGCCCTAAACCCCCTGATGTCCCCCTCCCCACCCTGCGCATGGCATGTGAAGTTGGTGAAAAGGTTAGACAATAGGTTCTTTAAAATTGTGGTGAAATCGAAGTCTACTTGCAGGCGTATAGCCTTCCAAGAAAATATGAACATAAAGTCATTGTCAAGTAGAAAGCAGAGTCATGAATTTGATGATAATATTGTGTCACAATTTTGGAATGTATGACATAATAAAAACACAAATCACATCCATGTTTTTATAATGCTTTAATGTTTTACATTGCAAACTGATTACAAGCAGGATTTCACAAAATTGTGACACAATAAAAAGCTTGATACATTGACAATAGATTTATGCTACAATGTCTAATATTTCACAAAATGGTCAAACTTAAAAATGGCACATTTCTCAAGAAAAGTATCATAAAACAAAGCTCCTGTCTGTTTAGGAGCTAACTGTTTGCATTTTCCATTGGCATTAAAAATGCACACTTTATTACTGTGTGAATATATTTTCCAGACAGTGTATAAACTCACCATTTCACCCCACAGTGAAACGTCTTTATACCTCAGCCAGTGTGTTTTCTGTTGTTGTTGGCCTTGTTTTGCATTTATCACTTCAAATGACTGTGAGATACTGTCTGTGATTTGATTTTTTAAATCCAACACTTGTTATTTATACTCTTTTACCTTGCTACCCATCTAAGACATTCCTGACTGGATGTCTACATCTGTGGGTGATGCCTCTTCTGGTGTTTTTTGAGGTTGCTGGGGTCAGAGAACCTCTCAGGGCAGAGTGAGCACTGGTAGGGTCTTTCCCCAGTGTGGGTGTTCCTGTGGATTTTTAGATTCCAGAACTGTGAGAATTTTTTGCCACAGATGCTGCAACCATAAGGCCTCTCTCCAGTGTGAGTCCTTAGGTGGGATTCTAAATTTGCAGGTGAGGTAAACCCTTTCCGCAGAACCTGCACAAGCAAACTCTCTTCCTGGGGATTTTCTGCTGCAAATCAGCATTGCTATAGCTGACCTGCCCCTGACTTGGACCTGGTTCCAAGAACTGCTGGGACCCCTGAACAGACAGCAGTTCTCCCTGTAAGTGCCCTGAAGCCTGAACAGGGCTGGACTCCTCTGACAGATCAATAACAGGGGGCTGCTGATCAAAGGAAACAGAGGTGTGGAAGCCTCTGGAGCTTTCAACAGCTAATTCACTTAGTGCTGAATTCTCAACAGCCAATACCCTTCCAGAGCTTCCATTCTCTGCTCCAATGTGTGTGCTAGGTGAGTATGAGAGAGGGCTGTTGTGTGAGGATGGCCCCGGGAGGCTATTGTTATGACAATAACTACCCCTCCTATTAGTCCATAGCGAAGAATGGCCATAGCTGACCTCTGAGAAGCCCCGGCCAGACTCCTGCAGGTCAGACAGCTGATTGGTGGAAGACTGTGTAGTTTCATCAAAAGGCAGCACTCCTCTGTAGTCATCAGTGCTCGACTCCACCAGCCCTGCATACAGAGACAAAAACACTGAGTACTATTCCACAACTGTAGCTACTCCACAAAATCACATGTAAGTTCCACAAGCTTTTCATCAGATCCACCCGGCTGGGGTGGATGAGTGGGTTAAAACATGCTAATGTTTGTACATGATTCTGGTTTTTAATTGACTGCAGCGACGATGTTATATGAGAAACATAGTCTCTTCTTACTGTATGTGCACATCTACTCACCTTTTACTCGCAAATTCTGTTTTGCTACTCCACATGACATGTACAAAACAAATACATCGAGTTGTGGCCACGATGTCACAGCGATGTCAAATATTCAACACAGTGGATGTGTGTACTCACCTTCCTGGATGCTAAGGCCTGTCTGGTTCTGTGTTCCTGTCGATACTTCTTCCACCTTCACTAGCACCACATCAGGCTCCTCTTCCTTCTGCACTCACAGTACAGAGAGCAAATGTGTGATGTTATTGCACTGCAAATTCACTCCGTAATCAATCAGTCTCATGTTTGCCATGTGTGGTGTGAACACCTATGATTAAAAGCTGCCACACAGTCATCTCAAATGTGAGCTGCATAAATTCCTTCGTGTTTGTTTTCATCAGATGCATTAAAGTAAAAAAACAAGGTAGCACTTCTCTTACATAATGTATTTGAAAAAGCAAAGACATTTCATATATCATATACTGCATGGGGGTTGTTTCTTTTATATTGATCAGAAGCATAGCAGTAAAAGTCCAACACATTTGAAACTTTCTCATCTCTTCTCCAGGTTTATTTTGCTAACACTAACTCACGATGGTTTGCCCATGTGCACAGAGGTGAGATAGAAAAATAACACTCAGGAATTCCAATATAAACATTGTAGCCAGACATCAGATATAAGGTCTAGGTTCAGATTGACAAGTGCAGTCCAGATCTGACATGAAGAAATCTGAATGAATTCACTCTTCAGAAGAAAAAAAAAAAAGGTTTTAAACGGTGCATATGTAAGAAAAGAAACTGAAATCCTATATACGAAGCATGAGTATTAAAAAGAATAGCTGACATTTCCAACATAACAAGAATAGCATCTGAGAAACCGTTTGCTCTATACTATGGTCAGAACAGACATTAAAACCACTGAGATGTGAAGAAAATTTTAATTGGGTTTTTAAAACGGCACATATCAGGAAGGTTTCACAACCCGTAGTGCATTCCAACTTTATTTGTAGACACAGGTTAAGAATGACCATTGTGGTTTTAATGTTCATGTGCACTTTTCCCAATATATGCAATATTAGGGTCAAGAGACACACTGGTCACCTTCCAGGAGGGAGACTCAAAATTTTAAAACAGCGGATATTACGTTCATTACCATCCTGCTAGCTATTTCAGACATGTACCTATGCTACACAGCACTGTTTCAGTCCATTTGAGAATGTGAGTGTAAACCTTTTGCAGCAGAACAAAGCCTGGTGGTTCTGGATCATACGAAACCATATACTGTAATCACAGAAAAACAAGTAATGTGACAAGCAGTAAGCTTTACTCTGGGCTGAGAATTGGTCCTGATGGAGTCCTTCACCAGGTTCGGTACTTCCAGAGGTGGTAAAATAAAAACAGATTCTAAAATTTGGAATGAGGGAAACAATTATAGATTTTGAATAAAATGTAAAAATGTACAAAATAGGTGTGAGTAATGAAAAAGAGAACAAAGAGAAGAATAAAAATAAAAGTGAAAATAAGGGCAGGGTTTTTCCTTTAGCCAGAACAATTTTATGTAAAAATTGTATTCTATAACCAAGAATGCAGCTGATGACATACACTGAAAGTGTGGACAGATTAGTGCCAAATCAGTTCTCTTTGTTTTGGTTGTATTACATAAAGAGATGGAGCTGAGTGTGGACAATTTGGCTGATCTGTTTGGACAGGTATCTGCGGGTCATCTTTATTAACAGACTAAAAACTGGATGTGAAAAATCGTATAAACACCAGTCAGTCAGAAACACCTTGGTGGTTAATGCTGTGGTGAACACGGCGGGCCCGTGCCTCTCAAAATGTTTCATTCTATGATTTTTGCACATGCCGACCCCATGCACCTCACAGATGGATGGAGATGGACACAGTATATGCTGAGCGGTGGATATGGTGGCGCCTTTCACCAAATTTGTTACTGGCCACTCACAGAACTACAATGAAAAATCCACCTGCGACCCCAAAAAGCATTTATAACAATGAATAAGACAAGAAGATTAGAACACATAACACCCAAATCTTCATATAATGTTGCTATTAATGACTTGCAATTTTAAACCAAGGAGGTTTTATATTTGTAAAGCTCTCCGAGGTCCTAAACGAAGAGTTTTACTTTGGTGACAAAGAGGCTGTTTACACCGTTTATGAAAAGTAATAAAATAATAAATGAAAACCCTGAGAATTTGGTGCACCGGGTATGATTCATTTGGGTTTTATTCATGTGGGGTTTTCTGATATCAACACAGGGTCAAAAATATACATAAAGGGTACAAACTATACTGATGGAAGGAACATTACTGACAGCTGATCTGAGCTGCTGCTTGAAATATTAAGTAGCCCACTGGGGGTAGAGAAAGGGAAAATCGTTCTCTGCTTAACTGATCGCAGGTGGCATCATTCTTGCTGACGATTAAAAAAAGAAAATGGGTGAGCAAATATAACTGGGTGAGCTGCCCAAGTATATTGGGTATTAAACACTGATTAAACAGTCACATTCAGATTCACCTGCGTTCTTCTTCTACTGCAGCTTTACTTACATGCTGCTTACTGGTCCAGAGAACCTACTGCAGTGTTGGAAAGGAACAGCATGGACAAGTGCGGCTTGAGCAAGTATAAATACACAATCGTTGTAGTGTGAAGCGCGCACACACTGCAGCAAGAATGTTTCAGCCTTAATCTGGCGATTCTGGTTTATGACATAAACCCACATACAACGTCCTGACACTTGTGCACAGCTGGTTTGCGTGCGATTGTGTGCACGATGACTCTGGCTGAGTGAACCCCTGCATGTCTACAGCCAACAGACGAAGACCAGCCTTTTAAGCCGAATGCAGAAAAATCTACTACTACTATTCACAATGATGTTAATTCTCTACAAAGAGAGTTACATTAAAATGTTATTCTTAACTATTGAAAAAGTGAAATATTTCCAAATCTGCTTTGAAGAATGTAATTGTGCACAAATTCTGTTAAGCAGAACAGCTTTTTCTCCTGCCAAAAATCAGTTTTTGCTGGACATCCCAGAGTGGACTGAGTACAGTTCAGAGCGGTTCCCAGGTCTCTCCCTGGTCTCCTTCGGGATGAATTTCAGGGTGGCTCTTTTGCTGATGTGTTTTCAGGTTTCTTATCCAGGCAAATCCTCGGCCACACATTCCACAGCTGTAAGGTTTCTCTCCGGTGTGGACTCTCTGGTGCTTTCTTAGGTTCCCAGCCTCAGAAAACATCTTCCCACATGTGGAGCAGCTAAAAGGCTTCTCCCCTGTGTGAACACGCTGGTGGATCTCCACCTTTTTTGGCCGGTTAAAAGCTTTGCCACAGTAGCTGCAGACAAACAGCCTTTCCTTGGTGCCGGGCCGATGATGTACTTTGCGACTGTCACGGAGGGGCTGCGACAAGGGGGAGAAACCGGAGGCAAAGCGGGTCCAGCCGTTAACACTGGAAGAGGCTGATGGAAAATCAGCCGCTGCCATTGAGTATGAACAGGACGGCCTCCTTCCTTCAGCTTCAACCCTTGAGGGCTCGTCAAAAAACTCCTCAACCAACGAATTAGCGCTTTTATCATTGTCACACAACACATCAAGCTGCGAGTCATTGCTGCCATCATCAATATAGTGGTGTGGGTTTATAGTTTCTTGCAGCATATCTTTGCCTTCAACAGAGGCACTGAGTTCACACCTAAGGAGAGGAGAGGAGTCACTGACCTCCACTCCCCTGCTGCTGCTGCTGGGACGCCGCGTCTTGACCATCTGCATCTGGTTCTGGGACTGGCTTTGTGACTGGGCCTGTGTCTGAGTGTGCTGCTTTTCGAGGCTTGGTCTCTGTCCTCCAACTCCACGAGGGACACACTCCAGCACTCCTTTAGCGAGAAGAGAAGGGGCAAAGAGTAGAGAAAAACAGAACAGTTTAATATTTAGGTTTAACTTTATCAATTCATACAAACTTGTTAATACCTCACAATTAATATGGGAGGTATTTTGTTAATAAGTCAATTACACTTTCTTTAATAATAAATGCCTTGGATGGTAAAATAATCTTTTACAGTAATAGTTTTCTAACAAGACTTCTACTGTGCTCTTTCTTCAGTCAACAAATTAGAATATTTCCATTAGACCCAGATGAAAGATAGACATTGTTCAACTGGTTAAACATGTGAGAGTAGCAGTAATAACCACCACTAGTAAGGTGACAGTGAAAGTTTTAAATATCAGTTTAAAATACAGTTACTCGAAAGACATGACATTATCTGTAACACTACTCTCACACACGATGTATTTTTGTTTGTATTATATTTATACTTACCATTATCTCCTATAAATGGCATGTCTTCATTTATTTCTTCAACTCGTGCCATGTTTGCCTCCAACTTCTCCTCCTTCACCAGCACAGCCTCTGGCTCCACTAGCTCCACATCTGGAGACTACACAACAATGCAGATTTTTAACTTGGGCAAATACCTGCTTTGTAATTTGCAGCTACAGGACATGCATAACATTATTTTCTGCATTCCCCATGTTCTGCTTGTTTCTGGTGCTTACCTTACTCTGGATGCTGTCAGAGTGCATCGGCTGACTGCTCGTGTCCCCTGCAGCAGCTCTGCCAGTCCACAGACCTGCATCTATCTGAAGCTCAAACACACCACCTACACAAAAACAAGACACGTCTGTTACAAACACAGCATGAACATGGTCACTGCTGACGGTGAAAACAGAGAACGGGAATGGGTTAACACCATAAATGAGTTTTTAGACAGGTATCCAAAAAGATCCAAGAATATCGTGGCTAAAATATTTTATTTAAGATTTTTTCATTAATATTCAACTTAAAAATTATGGGTAATGTATACTCTAGAGTGCAAATTGTAATTTTAACCTTTTTTCCTTCTTACTTTTTCTTTCCTTTCCATTAGGTTGTTTTCTGGTTAAAATGTTCTTTGAGAACGTAAGTAATTCCATCACTATAATTCATGACTTTGTTTATTTCATAAAGTTTATGGTGGTTCACATGAATGATTATTACTGTTGCATAACAGGCTATGTGTTTGAGTGATGGTGCAAGGTGCAAAACAGAAAGAAATAGAGAAAAAAAAACACTGCCCAAACTCCAAAACAAACAAACAAAATAAAATTAAAACCCCTATAATGCTGCAAAACCAAAATAAAACCACAACATCAAGTCAATCTGTGAGCATCTCAGCACAATTCAGTCAGTTCAGAGTGGACCAGACAAAAAGGTTGTATTAACGGTATGCCATTTACTGTATGGTTGTTAGTAATCATAGCTAAGTTTAAAAAGGAAATTTAAAAAGCTGCCGCCAGTTTGTGAAACCGTGAGCAGCTTTATGCCTTTTTGAATGTCAGTCATTTATTACATCTAGTGAGAGTACAACAGAGCTGATTTGACCCCGAGCTGGTTTAACTTAACCCAGGCCTTAGAGGCCTCTCCTGGCTTAATAAACTGACACATGGGCCATGGAGAAATTCTAATAATGGTTAAAATGTAACAGGCAGGGCTGGCCTATCAACAGTTTCTCAGACTTTATTAAGTTGATGTGACTGTCAAACTGCAGCAGAATCTTTGTGTTTATCATGATCGACAGGACACCAGAGACTCTGATCTGCCAGCTCCATTTGACGTTTTTTGAAAATAATTATTTACATTATATTTATTGCAACTCTTAAACCTAACTGTAATTACCGATAACTGGCAATGAACAAAATACATTCATTATTTTAAAAATGTAGCAACTCCATTTCTCCAGGCACAGCTGACACGTCAGCCTGCAGGATTTACAGGGTGTAAATAACGGATATGAAAGTGTCAAGCTGATCAGAGCAAGTGTTTAACTTGTTTATAGAAGCCGCAGGCTCAGACCTTGGCTGCCCAAACTGTTCTACACAGCAGGGCTTGACTTAAAGCAGGAGAGGCTTCTCATCATGTGCTTCATGTTTAATTTGAGACCAATCCCGAAGCTGATTAGAAGAGTAACATCTGATTATATTTATGACATGTAAAGGGAGATTCTCAGTCATCCTTGCTGTTTAGTAGCATCAGAAATTACTTGCGGTTCTTGAAGATAATTTGCCTCTCATATGAGAACGTTCTTCTGTTCTCACTGAGTGACCGGGATGGGTCAAAAACCTGGGGCAAATAAGTCAGTTGGGACTGATTATGCCTTTCAGGCGAGGTGTAAAATGTTTTTAGGATCTTTTGCATTTGCCTTCGAGAATGGTAGCTCAATGGGATGGATAGAGCAGCTGGGCATTATAGGAATAGTGCAACATCTAAAAGCCAATAATACAATGAACAATACCAGGATCAACACTGCAAACACTTTAAACCTAGAGTGGAATTATTATATTGAGATGTAAACACACTGAAGGTATTTTAATAATCCCAGTGACCATCCCATGTTCGGAAACTCATGAAAAGACAGTCATCAGCTGCATGGCCGCACATATTTAAGTCAGATCCTGCTGATATTAAGTGTATGCTCATACTGACATAGCTGCAATAAGATGATAAACTTGACTACTGTATTTACAGCTTCATCCGAACATTACATGCGATACCGGATGTAATAAAACCCTACTGGTGTAATGACACTGGCCACTCGCAACGAGACTTGCTTAAAAAATTCCATTTGCATAAATGCTGTGACATAAAGCGAAAATACATATTTTAATCACAGAACGTTGTCACATGGCGAACACAAACACCACATGTTAAAACCCAGCCCCCATCTTACCGCTGGACGGCGGCTCCCGGAGTCTGTCGCCCGTGTTGATCTGCACCCGGGGTCGACTGCTGTTCATGGCGCTTTCCCGGAGCCTCCTCTCGGCGTTCCCCCGGGCCATCTTGAGCTCCAGCAGATGCAGCTTCCTCTTCAGCGCTTTGTTCTCTCGCTGGCACTGGGACATCTGCAAACTCACCACGGCGTAGTCGTCGTCCACCAGCTTGCAGATCTCCGCCACCGCAGCGTTCGCCAGCACCTCCATGATGGAGGCGAGCTGGGTCTGGAAGGCCAGGCGGTTGGACATGGCGATGGGTCACTCACGGCTCTGTCGGTCGAAATACGCTCGAACTCGTCCTGTTCCGGGCCTGACAACGTGCAGCGGGTTCGGTCACACCATTACTGCGAGCAGGGAACCCGACCGTGCTCAAACGACCCGATGGTTAAACTAACGTTGCTCCTTCTCTGTTCGCAAATATATGTCGTCATATCCGGTGACTGGCTACTTCTACTTCTTCTTCTACTACTTCGTCTCCCTAATTTCTGTGGGATACAGCCTCAGGATGTACGTACTTACAAATTCATGCATTTTGCCGCTTGTCCGTGTTCCTACTCTCTGATAACGTAAATGTCTGATCTTAGCATTGATATTTATTCGTCTCTAGTTAATTTCGTGTAGTTTTCCACGTCATTGCAGTATTTCGTAATGTGTACACAGTGAACAAACAGTTGTTCTGTAAGTATTAATAGTAACCCGCGTCTGCATGAGGAAACCTTCCTTCCTTCCTTTCTGACACGTCGACAGCATTTGGAGATCAATTCCTTACAGGGGTAAGATTTGTTCTTAATAGTAAATGGCGTCTTATTCACTTTATTATGAAGGAAAAACTGTCTTATTTTAAGCAATAACGCATTACGTGTTATAATTAAAAAGTAACATGAATAATCTAGACTTGTCCTTTTCTGAACCCCATTTCTTTTTGTTTTGTGAAAGAACAGAGCTCAAAGGTCTGGGACTTGTTGACTTGGGTTTACAAGATTCATGTGAAGCAAGGATCTCTGTTGGACACTAAAGTGCACGATCATCTACCACGTCATAGTAAAGTAGCTGGTAGGACCCATATGATTGTTAGTAATGGACGGCTTGCACCTGGGTGGCAATTTGAGATCGTGGATTGATCCCTCTGGACCAAATCCACCTACCTTAAAAGTTTTGTGTAAGTTTTGGAAGGAGAGGGCGCAATGGTGCCCCCGAATCCCCGAAAGTAAGGCCATAGCTCTTCCTGGAGTGTACATACTTTTGCTTTTACCATTAATAGGATGTTTAAAAGTTTCAGTTAAATGCCTGGGACATTACGGGAGAACAGAGATCAGTTTAAAGGAGACAACAACCGCAAGAAAATACCTTTATCTTTATGGCTAGAAAGTCCAGGACACCTGACAGTATTGTACTTTGAAACAGGTTGGACAGCTAAAGAGTAAACTGCAGGCCAATCTAGAGGCATCTGAGAAATCCTTTGCTTTTTTTTGTGTTTGTTTTGCCTTTTTAGCTCTTTCAAACACTCTGGACACTGACAACGCAGAAACTAAAGTAAAATCTGACCCACAGGTTGGACCTTATGAAGGGAGTACCAAAAAGTCGCACTAAAGATTCATTACAGACGAGGATCTCTTTGCAGTTTTAAACATGTCAAAGGTTATTAGGGAAAACATATAAAATCTGTGTGTTTTGTTCAAGCACTTAAACTAATTTGTTACTGCAGGATAATCTACATTTCCGCAATAAACTATACAGATCCAGTCAATAAAGATTTTATTTCTCTTAAGGTCAGAGTTTTGTTGCACTCCCCCTTCCTCAAGTCAATGAAAAATAAAAAAGTTTTCAGGAAGAAAATTATCAGTGAGGGGATGTCTTGATGTTATTAGTGGAAGTAGTTACATCTTCACATTTGCCAAGGATGAACTGATTTTAGTGGTCAGAGGTCACTGTGACCCCACAGCTAGCTCATTCTTGAAACAGCACAGTCATTGGGAATTTCTTCAAGTTCATCAAGCTGTATCATGGACTCGAGGGTGAACTGCTTTGGTTTTAGTGGTCAAAAGTTAAAGGTCAGGGTGAACTCACGTCCGTCTCGTTTATTCATCCTTCTGTTGTAAATACAATTTCTCAATAAAGTGGTAATCCTTGAAAGAATTTCTTGACTCAGCTGTTGACTTCAGCTCGAGGATAAACAGATTTGATTTGGGATGCTATGGGTTAAAGGTCCCTGGTCTCTCAATCGTTCTATTCTTGTGAATGTTCTATCACAGAAACACCTTGTTGAAATTTCTTCAAATTTGATGTGTGTCCACATAACTGTTGTACTATAGAAAAATCTAGATGTGTTTCAGCTCGGTATTTCTCTTTTTCTGTAGAAACCACTTGTTTCAGAGGCTTTCTGTGGAGCGTCTTCCATGTGTACTCCAAAAAAAAATGTGTAAAGTGTGAGTGACACGTGAGGCGACATGCCGTCAGTATAGACAGCTTGACTGACTGAAAAAGAACGTGTTGGAAATGTAACGGACATGCTTTTGGTGTAGACACAGCATAAAGGATGTCAGGCTTTACATCCTTTGGTGTCTCACATTGACACTACATTTTCTCGTTGGTGTCACTTCTTGTCAGACGTCTCGCCATGACATACTCTGTTTCAATTGTGGAAACGTTACGGTTTAGGTGACTTTACACACAACTGGGTTAGAGTCGGGCACAAAAACGTAAGGGTGAGGGTAAGAGATAAATTGCATAAAATCTCAACATACAGTGAATGTAGTACACGTGTACTTTCCTACTAAAGGTAGCCCGGCTACCTTTAGCACCAACATGTAACACCATAAGACAATTTGCTACCAGCCTTTTTTTTTAAATCTGAATATCTGAAAACAAAACAGTGGACTCTAGTTAGTAGAGAAGTTTATATGCATCATTACAGCACAGCCAAGTTCACTGCAAACCTTTTACATGTTTATGATACCCATAATCTTTTAAATACTGGAACAAGTCATGAAAGAAGAGTAAAAGGCAAATTATTTGTTTGAGCTGTGGAACGTACAGCTACTGTCAATGACATCCAAACAGCAACACGTACAAACACAACTCTGAGATATATTTTTACTTTACAATTTTTTTTTACAGTCCTTGTTCTTTCATGTTTCACTGTAAACAAAGAATGATTAACATGAAAAAGACATTTACTATCATAACATAAAGACATCATTGATCTGGGAACAGCTGGGGAAGGCTGCAGGTTTATATACCAACAATTTTATAGTTTAGTTTGTCAGTACAAACCTTCAGGTCAATCTCTGTGGACATTCTCACTCATCCAGGCCATGGTTCTCCCAAAGGTGCTACTCAGTAACAACTGTATTTGCTTGAACGTCTTGAAGACATTTGACCACTCACGCATAAGGCTTCCTAAGTTCTGACTGGCTGGTCTACAGCATCCCTTGATACCTTACAGTGCAGTCTTGGCATCGCTCACTAGGCAGTTTAACAGCTGTTCACATTGATAATATGACCTTAATGACACACATATTGATTCAGATGGGACACAATTCCACAAATGACAACGGCCATCAAGATCTTAATTTAATAATGCCCACGACTCTCACCCAGTCAGTTAGAAATGATTCCTTTCTCAAGCAAGTCAAGTAGCGCCTTTGAGAAATCTTTTGACATTAGCTTCCCCTCTATTCTGCGGAAATGAGGAGTAAATACATATGTTTACTGGCAGTTAGCCTGACAAATACTCATGCACACAATCAAAAGTGAGAAGATATTGGCCTCAACAAGGGCCAACATTGAGAATTCAAAGGCAGGCTGCTCATTTCTGAGGTTATATCTGAGTAAATAACTACATGTGAAAAATACACAGTGTAAAACTTACTTGGCCCCCCCTTAAGATTTTGGAATAGTATTCTTTAAAGTGCTTTAAAGGATCATTTCTGAGCATACAAACAAGAGACAGATCGGGCCTTGGTTGGCCCAGCTTAGCCCAAACACTAAAAGCAGGCAGAAGAATTTTGTTTGTCACTTACATTAACTCCATCAAAAAACAACTCCCAGCAATTCCAAAGCCGTTTAAAATTCATTCAGTAAAGACCTTAAGAGAAGCTCAGCTGACAAGACAATCTTAAACTTTCTGTCATTCAGACCAAGACTTGAGGTTTTCAAAAACAGCTTGGCCAATCTTTCTGCAGGTGCAAGAGATACGTCACATACAGTGCTACAAATAAACCTTGTAGTTTGGTCTCATCTAAATATGCAACTAATGATTATCCACATTTTTCCTTTTTCTGACCAATGTTTTTTTCTGTTTAGGTGATTGATGATTAATTGGTCAAGCAAATTTCATAAAAAGGTGAGAAAAAATGCCAACTACAAACTATGTTGAATGTCTTATTCTTTCTGATATTCCGTTTACTAATGTACAGTGCAGAGAGAGGCACAGTGAATCATAAGTGAAGCCAGAACCTCGGAATGTGCAGCAGGTGTGCCTGACAAATTATCAAAATAGTTTCTAATCATTCCATAGCTGATTAATCACTTAACTGACTAATCGTTTAACTGCTTGTCTGTTTACTGATGTACTACAGTGTCATGTACTGTATGTGTGTGTATTTGTTTAGTACTGTTCTGATTGCGGGTTCTAATTTGGATTCAGTTCCAGGAAAAAATAACAGGATTTTTGAAATTCTGTGGTGAAACAAAGTCAACACCTTTTGTTGACTTGGAGTGACCCTCAACAAACATGCCGGAGTGGCTGAACTGCTCCGAGGTATGGCTACTCTTTACTAAATCAACAAAACAAAACTGTTCATCATTGAACTTAAGGGCAACTGTATCACACATATCAAACATCAGTCATCTCTTCAGTTAGTATTCACCGAATCCTACAATAGAATTTATAGGATTTTCACAATGCTGTTTTTACTATAGCTTCTTTGGCTACAGCTGCTGCCTACAGAGCAAACCCTGTTCTCCCATGCAACAAAGTTAAAAATGAGTGAGCTCACCATTTATTCCTAAGAACCGATGTTTCCAATCCAGAAAACATACTGAAAAAATTCATTAAAGGATTCAAAAGGAAAATTGAATTCATCCCATGTTTGGTCCTTGTGCAGGTGATATGCATCTGTCAATGACTAAAACACAACAAGCTTTGGAGTTGCTGGAATGTCGTTTTACTTTTAACTAAATTAGACTAACTGAGCCCAAAAATTCCTGCTGCTTCTCACCAAACAACATAAATACTTTAATCACAACTTTACTGATCTTGGACACTGGTGCGAAATGCAATCCTAAAACCAACAGCATCAGCTCAAAGTGTTTGGAAACCATAGTTGGGTAAGATAAGTTCTGATTTCTGTTAATAACAAGTGCTAAACCTCAAATTTAAATATGTTGTGACTTTAATCAGAATGTGATTTTGTTCCTGTGTCCTGTTCCTGTCCTGTTTGGACACTCCATTGTTTTCCGACATAAACTGTGATCTCTGCACCAGCATCAACCCACATGTGTCCGTGTAAACCAGAGCATCCATTTCATGACGAATGGATGTGTGTTTACGGTCTGAGGCACTCTGAAATGGTCCACTCTGATCCTCTCAGTTTACGTGGAGAAAATACACCTTCAAAGAGAATTCACGTTACTGCTACTGTATAGGACAAATATCAAATCTACAGGTCATGATATCACAGGACAAGGCCTTCTCTTGTTTGTTCGTGCTCACATAAGATGAATGAATTTCCACATAAAGGCATTTCAATCATTCACCCTCTGAGAGTCTAAACTGTATGATCAGTCCAGGATTCAATCCATCTCTTCCAGCGGTGAGTCTACAGACCACACTGGGACTGCTGCCGGTGTCTGCGAACGCTACACATCTGGCTGAAGGATTGTCCACAGCGTGAGCAGCTGTAGGGCTTCTCCTGTGTGTGAACTGTGCGGTGTCTCTTCAGGTGGCTGGACGAGATGAAACTCTTCCCACACAGTGTGCATCGGTAACGCCTTTCCCCGGTGTGGATGAGAAGGTGAACCCGCAGGTTGTTGGGCTGGGCAAAGCCCTTTCCGCAGTGGGGGCAGGTGTAGGGTCTTTCCCCTGTGTGCACACGTTGGTGCAACTCTAGGGCGGTTGAACTAGGGAAGACGCGGCCACACACGGCACACACCACGGGGTCCTTGGCAACAGCAGCAGCGACGCTGCTCCTGTACGGCCGCCTTTGGCTGGTCGTGATGGCAGAAGGAGCTGGAGCAGGAGCAGGAGGAGGAGGAGGTGGAGGTGGTGCAGCCACGACAGCAGCAGCTGCAGCAGCAGCGGCCATGTCAAAGGAAGCAGCGAAAGCAGCCATTTCATGAGCTCCACCTGTGAAGAGCATAGTTGGAGGGCCATCTAAACTTTCTGCTCCACCCTGCGAGGGGAAGGAGGCAGAGGGGTGTCCAGGTTCTGTGTTGCCCAAACCCAGTTGAGCTACTGCATATGCTGCACCAAGATGGCTGACCCTCTCCTGCATCCAGGCCAGGTCTAGGCCCAGGCTGTTGAGGCGGTCAGGGCTGGGCTCATCTGAGGCTACAGGGGCTGACAGCTGAGAAGGATGAAGCTCTTCTTCTGTGGTGTCATCTGTCTGGATCTCTGGCTTCAGACTGCCTTCTGTTAGGCTTCCTCCGAGATCCCTGCGAGCAGCCTCAGGGGCTGGGGCACCCCCACTGATGACTGTCAAACTGTTGCCTAGAGGCTTTGTGGCTTTACGTTTTGTTCGAGGTCTGCAGGTCAGGTCCATTGTGGTATCAATGGGGGAGGAGGAGGTCTGGGTGGAGGAGATGATATTCGTGACACTAGAGTCAAGAACTGTATCGCTGGGTGAGGTCACCTCACTGGGCTCCAGGGCTGAGTAAGGACAGACAGCCACAGAGAAACAAGGTGAGAAGAGAGATTCAAAGTGTTCAGAAAAAATTACTGCTGCTCTCAACTCAGGAAACAAATGAATTTAGAATTTAGAAAATCAAAAAATGTGAGATTCATTTGTCGCAGACCCAGTTCCTAGTAATAAATGGTCTTTTCTGCCTAATCATTACTGACGCTGCGCCACATTCACTCATTCATACGCACACTTTCACACAGTGAGGATGGCGGCACCCATGTAAGATGCACTCCTACAGGGATGTGCCTTGAAAACATATGAAGAGAAGGATCAAACCGCCAACCCTGGGGTTAATGGACGACCTCTCTCCCAGCTATTTCACAGCTGCCTTGTAATCATTCATATTTTTGCATATCTTCTGTCTAGGTGTGTATTTTTCCTCTTAGTGCAAGCAACAAATCTAAATCTATCCATGTATTAATTTCAACCTAACTGCACTGAAAATTTATAGTTACAGTTATTTCTAGTTGAATTATTGTTGTCTAGTTGACTTGAAATGTAGAGTTTAATGATTGTCCATTTAAGTTAGTATCTAAAAAACATATCAAGAAGCTCTTGATGAAAAAGAAATGATTAAGGTGCAAAACAAGAGCACCTGTAGCTTATAGTCAAATAAAGACCTGACTCTACAATCTGAGAACAGTTCCATCAGTATTTGAATGTGATTCACTATCGGTTTAACCTCTCATGGCCCTGTCTCAATACTTTAGGACAGATCATTGCAACCACTGCCCAATCAGGGGGTAGCAGCCACGTATTATAAAGCAGCGATGCTCCTGCTGTTCGTGTGGTTGATAAGGATCCTACACAGATATCGTCCACAGACACACCCTTAAGCTTGATTTATACTTGTGCACTGAATCGAGACAGAGGTTACACCACAGGCTACGCGAGTGAGCCACCAAGTTGAGTTTCTTCACCACTGCAGCGTTTCTTTTTTTTTTTTTTTTTTTGGTGTTCTACAAACAATGGTTACTGAAACTGAATTGATAATTTTGAGTTGGAGCTAATATTTGTTGAAAAGCAGAATGCACTTTACTGAAATTACTGCAAGGCAGGAAAGAAAGCACATGTCAGTGGAAACGGGGAGGAAGGACCAGCTGGACCGGTGACAGTTGTTGTGGTCCACATCGCTGTGACATGTAGTTACATTTAAGGGAGGTGCACAACTTGTTCCTGCATAGGGGTCTGTGGCTAAGCAGAAGCTACCCCGTATATTTAAAAAAACATGTATAAATCAAGCTTTAAGCAGGGTAATCAAGAAGGGAATGCTCCTTAAGGCTGTCATCCTCACCTCATTGACCCTGTGAATCAGATCGGTCCACAGGGGCTATGCAGGTCGATGAGCCAGCCGTCAAGCCATCAAAGAAGTGCCCTGGGCTCGTGGTCTGTGACAGATGACTCGTCACTCAGACCTCCGGAGGTTTTCTGTGTGGTTCACGTAACCGAAAAGCCCCGAATGGGACAAGAGGCGTAGAAGCACCTCTCTCATTTTGGTAAGCACAGGGGAAAAATGGGCCTCTATATGAATAACTATTGACCTGAAAATTGAAGTGACAAATTGAGGCTACGTCATCAGAGGAAAAAAGACCAGCTGACACGATACGCTCCTCGAATAACCAAGTCTGGGTGATGTTAATACAGGTTCAGTGGCAGCTTTGCTGACAGTGATCCACAGCTGTCTCTCTCCACAGTGACAAAAAAACTGAAATAGGTAACAGGAAATATCAAAAGAGACCTGGTATTATAGGCCATCAGGGCGCCAGCGGGGGGTGATGAATGTGGACTTGTGTTTTATACTGTAGATGTTTCCTCCTAATTGGGTGGTCAAGAACTCTTTTAGGGTGCTGAGTTTTACGGGGATAAACAATTAGTGAAAGCTGTAGCACCATTAGTGAAGCACACAGCCTGTACAATACAGAACATGAACAGAAAGCAATTCAAAGAGCTGTCTGTAATATTTGCCTTTGTGGCTGAAAATGTGGAGTGATGCATCTTTTAGTTCAAACTAGACACAACACTGAAACTAAATGACAAGCCATCCAAACAGACTATGTGTTGTACAGAGCCGCACTCACCAGCAGACAGGCCACACTCTGCCCTGATGTTCACCTCCACCTTAAGGTCCAGGTTGCAGTCATCGTGCTCCACTTTCTCCTGTTTCACCAAAGGCAACACCTTGGCTTCCTCCTGCTGTGATGAAGATGAAGCATATTTGTGAGTGTTTGTCATGGAAAATGAAACTTGGAACATCCACAATAAGCAAATCAGTAGAATTATCAAAGTCAGCTTTTACAAAACACGTGGGAATTTATGATCACACGTGACAGATAAGAACTGCAAATATTAAATACCCATAAACACAAGTGCATGTTCACAGTTTGATATGCTATTTGTTCAAGCTCTATCGAATCCCAAAGAGCTAAGAGTACTGTAGCAATCCAATAGAACACTTTGCTCTCAGAGTGTAGGTTGACTTGTGTCTCCCAGAGTTTCCAAAAGTGGAATGGGAGGCAGAGCCTTTGACTATCAAGCTCCTCTTCTGTGGAACCAGCTCCCATCCCAGATCTGGGATGCAGGTACCCTCTCTACTTTTAAGAACAGGCTTAAATATTTGCATTTTAGTTATGCTGCTATAGAATAGGACTGCTAAACAACTTACGACGAAGCCCCTTTCCTCTTTTGCCCTTCTCTAGAATTCAGTCAATAAGGTTATTAAGTTGTTGTTTAAAGTAAAAAAAAATTATATCTCCATATGTTAGGATAATTACATTTTATTTCTATAAGTACTAAGAATAAAGCAACAGTAAATCACACCAAGGCCCCCACAAACCTTCTGTCATGAAGTTAGGATCGAATCACTTGTCTTTCATACACACGCTGGATTCGATGTGTTGATGTGGTTTCAGTGGTTTGGTCTATCTGAGTCAATGCTCCACCACAGGGGTTAAAGTTTCTAGGTCATCTTTGAGTGTGTGTCATCTCAGCTGACTTCATTTCTGCGCTCAGAAGGCAGAAGAGATGCCTGACAAACAACTAAACGCTGCCATATTTTATAATATTGCGCTCAATAACTATACCTTTGAAATGTGATGGAAGGGTTTGCCTTCAGAGATAGCAGGAAGCAGCGGCACCAGAGGCTGATGGTCGTCAGGTTCTGAAAAATAACAACAGAGCTAGTTTTGTCCACAGTTGTTGCTGCAGCTTAACTTGGTGTTTTAGCTTACTGTGATGTTCTTTTCTTCTTCAAAATGATTTTTAACCATTAATAGGCTCCTAGAGCATAATAGAAATTCATATTGTGTGATTGACTTCCAAACATAAAACTAAAGTGTGCAACGCCGTGTCTGTAACAGGAAGTGCTGACAGCACCTCTCCACATTAAATTATGGAGCTTATATGTACTGGACAAAATTGAAAAATGACGCACACTGTAGCTCATAGAAAACTGTCTACTGACCTTCAGTCTGTGGCTTGAAGGAAAATGTACTGGTTTTTTAAACATTTAATAATCAATGCCAAGTATGGCCAGCAGATTCAACTATCAGTAAAATAATAATAACATTTTTGACACAAATGTAAAACGCTAAATTATTATGTTAGGGTTAGGTAGAATTATTATTTTAATCTATTTACTCTTTTTGAGATTTCAAAATAAGATGATGCATTTCAAAATAAGGGTATTTAAACATTTGGAAACTGTGATACCTTTGGTGAGGTAACTTAAAGGGGTGAAGCTTTATGCAATCACTTATTTTCAGTTTATTATTTATCTTTTAACCGCAAAAGTCTTGTTTGTACATTGTTGTTAATAAAGCTAAATTAAATCAACTAAGACTCAATGTCAAATGAACCTAAAGTGAAAACTTGAAAGGGAAGTGACTCCCACTGTACCTCAAGTATCATTGTAAAGAATTTAGTTTTGCTTAACAGTAAATTAACGGTCAAAATAGATTGAAGACATGTTGATTTTATACACAGTTGTATTGTCAGCATATAACTAAACACAATGATCGGAAAAAATATTAGCAGAAAACACAGAATCTGAAGCCAAGGATTTTTGCTAATATACACTCTTGAATGGAACACATTTTTATGATATGATGATACATAACATCAGGAACAACAGCACTGTGCTAACAGGAGAGTGAGACTGTACTGAGGTCAACGAATGTGGCTCCTGTGGGTTTCCTCCCACAGTCCAAACACATGCATGTTTTTTAGAGATTGGTGACTATGTGTAGGTGTAAATGTGAGTGTGAATGCTTGTCTGTCTGTGTATGTCTCTCTGTGTTGGCCCTGAGACCTGTCCAAGGTGGACGCCAAGTCTCGCACATTGACAGCTGAGAACTGAACAGAGTAAGCGGATACAGATGATGGATGGAGATTGTTTTTTTTTTTGTATTCCACTTTTCCCTGCCTTTTCGATCTGTACCAACTCCAGAGAAAAAGTTCAGGCTGTTCCGCTGATAAACGCTCCATGTTCACCGGCTAACGCAGGCTGAGGACAGTGGTTTTACAAGACTTTTCTTCTGAACCACTGCTGCTAATGCTGCAAACAAACAAGGTGGATGAGAATCTCTTTGCTGAGCTGTGGCCGAGGGATCAATGTTAAAACAATTTGACTCCTCGGTGATTCTAACTCCGATTGTCAAAGCCACAGATTAGTTTAAGATAAACTGTAGAACAAAACTGTCCACAGTTTGGTTTGGATGTACACTGGTGTTACTTTAACACAGGATATATATTTGCAATAGGAGCGAACAAGACCAGGGCTAATGACACAAAACAATGTCTACTTTAATGTACATCTTGACCGGACCAATGTTTTGATACTGAGGCACTGTCACTCTGTTTTAGAACATTCATCATGTAAGTTACATGCTTGTACCGTATATGTATGACCTGTTCCCATATTTGTGGGTTTAATCAAACAAAGGTTGGCTACTGCACTGAAACGACAGGGGGGAAAGGGATTAATTGTTCTCTACACAACTCGAGAACAGTGAGAGGAGCTCTTTTTAATTCCAGGTTAAATATTGAAATGTGAGGATTACGTTAATGTCTGAGCCATTAGATCATGGTAACTGTGTGTGTTCAGTTATGGCAGCAGAAACATACTGAGCATCTGTGTTTAAATATTTAAATGATTAGCTCAATAAACATCTAACAGTTCCTAGGACCAGACGGTATGGAAAAAAAGTCTTATCATGATGATCAATCAATAACAGTAATTATCATGCTATAGTTTCAGTCATTCTTGTTGAACTAAAGATGCTGAAAAACCCTTTCTTTATCAGTGGGGTTTATACTGGTGGTGATTGAGTTGGTGGAAAAAAATTTACGTTTTTGTTGATTGTTGGTTCAAGTTTCTGACCTAACTCGCAAAGCATGGATCCGATTTCATCAAGATCTGATTTTGTGCATGGAGAGTAATTATTGTCAGTATATGATATTCAACACCACATGTCCCTAACAGTACCACCCTCTGATGAGACCCCGCTCAGAAAGGCTTTCTATGAGAACGGATTATAATGCATCGGTTTCAAGCCTTATCCCTCTTCCCTGTGGCAGGGGGTCCTCTCCAGAGACAGTGGTACCTCAGATGACAAGTGTGCAGGACGACATGTCTGTGTGTCCCGCCTCCCCTCAGACGTGTCATCTGTGGGTTACATGTCTCCTGATCAGCAGGCCTTCTGTTCTCACACCTGCACCTCTTTACCTTCGGGTGGCCTGAAGTGGACCGTGGTGATCTCCTCTCGCTGACTCCGTCTCCTCATCTTCCTCTCATAGCTCCTCATCTTCACATCCATGTCTCGGAGCTTCTGCCGAAGGACGTCGTTCTCCTTCTCGCTCTTCTCCCGCTCCTGCTCCATCTGCGAGCGCAGCGCCGCGTAACCATCGTCCACCAGTTTGCAGATCTCCGCCACTGCAGAATTGGCGAGGATCTCTATGATCGAGGCGATCTGCGCCTGGAAGCCGACACAGTCCGCCATCATCGCCAGGTCTGTCTGTCTGTCTGTCTGTCTGCTCCTGTGCGGACAGATGTGCGCGGCGCGCGGCTGCTGCGGCAGACAGATGTTCGCGTGAGAACGACCCCCGAGCGCGCAGTCCGGTCCCCTCCGTGTGTCTGGGGCTTCTTGGATGTGCTGCTCAACAATGTTATGGCACTGTGGAGTGCGAGAGTCGCCTCCTGATGACGTCACTTTGTTGTTCAGCATCACTTAACAGTCAGCTGAGTCCAAGTCGCTTCTCTGTCCTGCAGTTGTCTCATCGAGTAAATGAACGTCAGGCAAACTGCATTATGACTCCGCACGGACTCAAAGGAAAATAAACAAATATGAATTTAGTTTTATCTATTTATTTTTGTAACATTTACATCTCTGAACCAATGAGGTTAACTGGCCTACTTTAAATTGAATACTGATTATAATATTGTTATTATTATTACTTCTGTTGCACAAATGTGAAGCAAATGTGTGTATAGATACGAATATATACACTACCAGTCCAAGGTCTGGACACACCTTGTCTTTCTAATGGTTTTACTTTATGTTGCCAATGGCATTTAGTCAAGAAGCTCAACAAATGAACCCTGACTGTGAAGTGGAAACCATGTCAGGTGACGACTGTGAGGGAAATTTTGATCAATGACCATTTGTTCACACTTCTGGCAGAGGCCAGACACCAAGTCCCCGCCACTCAGTAGGAAGCCTACGGGAACTGGCAGAAACATTGAATCCCAGAATATTCCCTGACACCTAAAACAGACCCTACTGTCTTCCTTGTTTTCCCTGACCTTTTGTTTAACCCGAGCTTCCCAGGTAGCTGTCCTAACAGAGACTTGCTAATTATGCGTGATTTGCATAGTGGAGCAGTTAAAAACACACACACATCCTGACAGAGATTATCAGATACTGTCCGCTCTGGTGTAAACTGCTTTCCAACTGTTTCTCTACCTTTTGCTTATTTTACCTATGTTTATTGTCATTAAATTGCTTAATAATCATGTGAGAGCTCCCTCCTGTCTCTTAACTTGCTCTCTCAGATTTTTGCCACAACAACGACCTCATGAAGCTCATCGGGAGAATGTCAAGAGTCAAGAAGAATCCAAAATATAAAACACATTTTGAGTTAATTCATACTTTTTTCTTCACTACATAATTCCATATGAGTTCATTCATAGTTTTGATGCCTTCAATAACAATCAACAATATAAATAGCCAGGAAAATAAAGGAATACAATATACATGAAAAGGTGTGTTTAAACTTTTGACTGGTAGTGTATGTGTATACATGTTGTAGATGTCTGTGGACATCCATAACAACACAGAGACACACATCTTTGCTTGAAGATTGTTTTGTTGTCTACTGACTTCCAAAAAGCGACCAAAATAGACCCAAAGTAGATGTCCAGAGTCCTAAATCTGAAATGGAAATTTGTGGAGATTAAGTTTTTGTCTTTTGTAAATGTGTAGATAAAAATTTTAGAACATCTGTACATGTCCAACACATGTGTTCAGTGTTCACAAGACGTCCAAAAAATACATCATAAAATCTTCATTTTGAACCTTGAGTGGATGTGCAATAGTCCAAGTGTGCAATAGTGTGCCATGCCCACATCTTGTCAGTTGATCCTAAGCCACTGTTCTACATTTGTGAAAAAATATGATGGGTGAGATGGTTGCAATCTGCAACCTCACAGCTAGATTGTATAAACCTTAAATAACCGGAACTTTACATTTTCCCCTGGATGACAGAATTAGTGCTGTGCCAAAACCGTTTCCTGTTAAAATAAATGTTCTTTTCCAGTTGAAATTTACAATTACTGAAATGAAAGTTGGAAAAAAACTGTACTTGTGTGAACAGGTGTAAAAATAAACATACTTTCTAAAAGTAAATGCGAAAGGGAAGAAAAATCTGCTATTTGTGTAAATGCTGTGTGGAACAATTTTTTTAACAGTAAAATTGCAAATTGTATTCTGTAAACTCTTACAAATGGAACTTTTATTTTTTGGATGATGATTAAGGTGAAGAACAAGATGTTGTTCGTTCTTCTCATATACAACTGAACATTTTAGGATATTTGAGGATTCTTTGGCAAATTATACAATTATAAATAACCATAAACTGTTATTTAAAAAATACTAATAAAACAGCAATAGTTCTTGAGTAATAAATGTCAGTGTATTTTTGTTGTATATTAAAGTGATTCAGGATGTTGTTGTCTGTGGAGGCAGATTTGTAACATTGTATTATAAATGACAGAGACATTACAGAGAGCCTTGCCGCCTTCATATGAACATTTTTGAACACGGAAAGCAGCACTCTGGTCTTGGCTGCTTGAGTCCCACCTGGTGCTGCGTGCGTGTTCACTTGCTGATGTGGACGCTCTGGTGGCGGACTAAGTTTCCCAGCACGGAGAAGCTCTTGCCACACTTGGTGCAGCTGTAGGGTCTCTCTCCGGTGTGAACGGCCTGGTGCACCTTGAGGCTGCAGGCCTGTGAGAAGCGTTTCCCACACAGGCTGCAGCTGTAGCGCTTCTCCCCCGTGTGGACGCTCATGTGTCGTTTGATGTGGCTGGACTGAGAGAAGCGTTTGCCACACTGAGTGCAGCTGAACGGTTTCTCCCCCGTGTGCACGCGCTGGTGGGTTTTGAGCTGATGCGGGTGGATGAAGGGCTTCTTGCAGACGTGGCAGTGGTAGATCCTCTCCCCGGTGTGGGAGCGCTGGTGCACCACCAGGTCTCTGTGGGTGGAGAAAAGGCAGCTGCACTGCTGGCAGCTGAACACTCGCTCTGTACTGCTGGGAGAGATTCTGCTTGTGGAGTCAGAGGAGGTATTAATGAAGGAGGAGATGTTTGAAGACGTTCTCAGAAACGGTACTGAGGAAGACAATGACTCCTCTGAGCCTGTGTATGTGTGAGGGGCTGCCAGAGGCTGGGCCACCTCAAGAGTTGAAAACAAGTCATCAAAAGAGGACGAGTCCAAGCTGTTGGTGTCCAGCTCTCCTGGTTCACCCGCTGTGTTAGTCAGTCTGCTGGTACTCACACATTCATGCCTAGTGGCAGGAACTGAAGGGTTATGTGTCGTAAAAGCCTCAGACCAAGAAGCTTCTGCCTCCAGCTTAAATGGTGTTGACACAGCTTCCCCCTTCCAGTCTGCAGTAGCACCATGTAACACTTTCACCATGTTCGCTAACTGCTGCTCCGATTCCTTTATCAGAGATGTGTCAACATCAGGAGTTTCACTTCTGCTGGACTCAGCAGACACAGTGTTCCTGGGATCCACAACAAGTTTTACGACTTTGTTGATCAAGTTTCTGTTAGAACCTCTTGGGGTGGTTCTATGACTCTGCTCTGCAGGATAAGGGAACTGATCCAGAATGCTGGTCTCCCCAATCCCTCCTTTCTTTTCAAGTCTGGCCAAGTCCTGTCCTTCAAACTGACCTGACACACTGACTGTGGGGATTCCTGTGCCAACAGCCAGAGGGCGGCCAATCTCAGCAGCAGGAGAAAGGCACTGGGATCCAACTAAAGGGTGAACACAAAGACAAAGATTAGATCAATCTGTCATTTTCTATTCTCATTGACAATAATCATGTCATTAACACCAAACCTTTAGAGCGAAACCTGAATTTATTCCACATATACACACAGATTCACTGGTCTTAGGTGGGCTAAACAGGGTCGTCTAGTAATGTTCCTAGTAAAAAAACATTCAGGGAAACTTTGGAAAACAGGAAACATCTATGGACCAAGGGCACAGTCAAGGGGACACTGTCAATTTTGCTCAAGTTTCTATTAGGATCGAACTGTTTTTCAGAAATTAATGTATGGAGCCGTAATGAAACTAGTTTATTGCTGTTTCTTCCGTTATTTTTTTTAGGCTGAGTAACATGTGCTCAGTGAGTGAACATTTACCTTTAGTGGCACATTAACGTGAAGGGTCACTGCAGAAATGCATGGCAGAACAATGTTAGAAAGCTGCCAGGTTGCTCAGCTGTGCACCAACATTCTTTGTGCTGATCCTGAAAATGACTTTTTCTTTTACATTTTCTTTTGCATTTGTTTTAACTGATAAACCTACATACAGTTATTCACAATATGCAACACATGTTAGATGGAACACAGACATACTGTAGCATCCGTATCAGCACTGGCTTCTTTTGTCTAATAGAATGCCAGCTTTTAGGCATTCCAGTTTCATCATGTCTTCTTGTCCCATGGTTATTTGTTGTCTCTATTATTTCACCTTTCATGCTAATGTGGCAGCGTTCACAGCAGACTTGTGCTGAAAATGTAATCAGGTCTGACCTGTAATATTGTTACTGTGACCTATGAAAAAGCGAGGTAGTAGTCTGACATGTGAAATTAACAGGACAGAGCTCTAAAGAAGTTATTCGTACAGTACATACTGCTGCTCTCATCAGCTGTCGGATCCTCCAGCACACTGCAGCCTGTCAGCACCTCCTCTGGCATCTCCATCTTAATCACAGCCATCTCCGGTTCCAACAGCTGTTCAGTCACATCCACTGCCTGACAGACAAAAACGTGCATGTGAAGCTTTGTGTTGCTACACTGCTAATGACATATGTGCATGGCAACGTTATCAGCAGTCAGGTCTATCCATTCATTCATTATCAGGGTCGCACACACACTTAAACAGTTAAAACAAATCCATGTGTCTTATTAAGCTGGTTTAGTGTCTCTGTCTTGTAGGTCTGTGCATCTTTATTAACGTTGTGAGTCTCATTAACGTCTCTGTTGTCTTTTAGAGTCTTCATAGTCTGTTTCATGTTGTTGTCTTTTTGTGTATATTTGTAGTTGGTTTGGATCTATCTTTTGTTATTTTATATGTGTGGGCATATGCATCCTATCACTATTTAAGGCCTCATGCGTTTATGACATAGTACAGATGGGGAATAACAGAAGACAAAAAGACAAAAGACAAAGACAGAAAAACAAAAAAACTAAATGAAATGCACAACTGACCTGAGAACGCAGAGAGTCACTATTCTCCAGAGTCTTGGTCTTGACTTTTCTTCTTGTAATCGCTGGACCATCTTCTCGAAAATGATGATCTATTCACAGAAATATCAAAATTGTTCATTATATTGTTCATTACTACACCAACACTTACTATGTGGACTCTTTGTCGTAATGTTACACTTGAAACAGAAAGGAGGTATGGCTCTTTTCGGGGATCACCTCTCATCAAGAGGCTTTGTTAGTGATGGTTAATCCAGTTTAACACAGATAACTTCTCCCACTCCTCTTTCCAACCAAATATGTTGCCTGATCACTAAATCCCAGTCCAAACTTTCCAATCTGGTCTTCTTTGTGGACGTTTCTTTATCTCTTGTTTTAAGACATTATTGCCATTATTGGCACTGCAATTAATTAACATATTCATCATCAATTATTTTTGTAATTTTCGTTCATAAACGGGTTTGTTTATAGCATAGAAACGTTTTCATGACATGTCTGTTATGATACCAGACCCCAAAGATCAGGTTCTCTATTGAAATATGTTCTCTGATCGCTAAATCCCAATCCAAACAGAACATACCCCGACATAAGCAGTTGGAAGTTAGTTTTAGACTATTTGATTTCCAAAATACTCGATTACTAGTTTTGTCTTTCATCACAGTGTCATGAAAACGTCGGTTTTTTGAACGTCCTGGTGCGTCCTCGCAGCTGCCACAGAGCAGACCGACCTGTCCCGGTGAGACACCGCTCCCCTGCCCGCACCTCCATCAGCCGCAGGCGGCTCCTCAGGGCCAGGTTCTCCCTCCTGCTCCGGGAGACCTCCAGCCTCAGGGAGGCGAAGCCGTCGTCCACCAGCTGGCAGATCTCCGACACGGCCGCGTTGGCCAGCACCTCCATGATGGAGGCGAGCTGGGCGTGCAGCTCGGCACACGGCTCCATGCTGTGACTGACTGGGTCTAAACTGGGAAATGATCCGGCCTCGAACTGGAGTCGGTCATGGTCCGTGATGTCCGCCCGAACACACACGTCCTTTTTCTGCTTCTGTTTTCATCCGGGCACGTCTCTCCACTACCGTAATCACCAGAGTAAAGACGAACTATGAAATCCTGTGACGTGTCCCATTGGGCCACTGGGGGACAGTTGAAATTGTGACTTTTTGTCTGGGGGGTTTCAGTCAGCAACGGGACATGAGAGTCATGGTGAATGGCCGCTTCTATAGCGCGTTTATCCAAAGCACTTTGCTCTCATTCACACACACACACTTACCCAAGGACCCTTTGACACGTAGACAGGAGGGACCGGGGATCTAACCACCGACCCTGTGATCCGTGGACGACTGCCTTACCAGCTGAGGAAATACCACATTTAAAAACGTGTCTGAATTAAAATGAGTGTATACATGCACCAGAGTCCTGCAGGTATCGTGGGTGATGGGTAGTGCGTTAAATTAAAATGAGATGCAAATAGAAGTAAAAATAAAGGCCTAGATTTTTTTGGTACAATTTTATCACATCTCATCAATGCATAGTTGAGAATATAGCTGGTGTGTGAACAGATGCAGCTGAAACAGTGTTTCCTCAGGCAAGTCATTCCGTGGACACATGCTGCCTGTTGGGGACAGATTGAACCTTCCGTTAGGAGCAGAGTGGGTCTGGTAGTTTGCAAAATCGACATTTGCACGACTATGAGATTCACACACGAACATACAGTATAAATCACTGCACCACTTTTAACAAAAATTTTTAAAAAAGTGATGTGATGTGTAGACTTAATTGCCCAAAGTCACACCCCTGTCATAGTATCAACACAGGAAATGGACGCACAATGTGATTGGCCAGTTTAATTTCCCCCCAATAAGTAAGTTAGTAAGTAAGTCGGTTTATTTACATAGCACCTTTAAGGAGCAGACGTCACAAGTTTTTTACAAGTTGTAGCTGAGCTGTAGCTGACTTGGA
Organism: Channa striata; assembly: GCA_033026295.1. Classification (NCBI taxonomy): domain Eukaryota; kingdom Metazoa; phylum Chordata; class Actinopteri; order Anabantiformes; family Channidae; genus Channa; species Channa striata. The sequence goes on from CM065189.1 coordinate 5,111,557, forward strand.
AGAGCAGTCAACCACGAACCACAGGGTCAGTAGTCTGGTTTCCCCTCCTCTTGGCTACATGGATCCCTGGGCCATGAGTCTTCCTGGGCAAGAAACTGAACCACAAAGCTGTCCTTAATATCTGCTACTTACTTGTAAGTCACTTTGGATAAAAGCATCTACTACTGACTTGTTATAATTGTAAAAAATAATACAGAGGAAAGCTTTGTCGCTGAATAAAAATGACATCAATAAAACATGGATAGTAAAAGTTTTGAGATGATTGAGCTTGATGAAATTGAGTAAACACCAGTCGGGCACACTCATACCGCCCATTGGCAGTAACGTTAATGTTGTGGTGGACAGGGATCAGCATGGTCACGGTGACTAGTTTGCACACAGTCTCATCCATAGTGTAGAGGTGGACACAAACATGCCACAAAGGTTCAGAGCACTTGGATTGTTACACATTTTAAAATCTAAGACAAGTCCTCACTTTTCTGACAGGAGTCAGATGTGTGAACTCAACTTTGATACATTTTTCATCTAATCTTTTCTTAAATAAAACTGACTTAGTAGGAACAGTAAGACTAAAGTCAACTATTCGGGTTTCATTTAGTAAATGCAGGCAGAGTAATATAATGTGGGAGTGTTTTTATTAAGCAGGACTTTGCTAAACATTTTCCAAAGTAAATCCCAAGTAGAAACAATTAAACACAGGAGTAAGTCTACCTTTAAAACACAACTTGACTGTTTTGTTTCAATCCATTGTGGCGGTGTAAAGTGTCGAACCGCTGCAAAATCACTGTCCAAATATACACGCACCTGACTGCACATCAATGAGGCTAACTAACAGCAACACCTTCCTGCACACAACGCTGCAGCGCAGGAGCGACTCCTTTCTAAAACAGCCAGTCTTTGCACCCAACAATAGTCAATACTCAAATAATAATTGTGAACTATTTAACAACAGCATGATGTTGAAATGGAGACTAGTCAGTGTTGCCCTGGTTCAGTCCCGTATATTTTAACTTTCCACATATGGAGGGCAGCGGAATGGTCGTCCCTGTTTAACCTGTTCTACCTGGTACTGTGCAGAGCCTGGTGCCTTATTAGGTTGCTAAGGAAGGAGAAATTCTTGCCGCACTTGGAGCATTGGAACCTCTTCTCCCCAGTGTGGACACTCTGGTGGACCTTCAGGTTGGTGGAGGTGGAGAACTGCTTCCCGCAGTGAGGGCAGGGAAAGGGTCTCTCCCCTGTGTGGACCATCTGATGACGCTTGAGGCTACAGAACTGGGCAAAGCTCTTCCCACACTGGGCACACTGGAACGGCTTCTCCCCCGTGTGGACGCGCTCGTGTATGCGCAGCTGGCACTGATGGGCATAGCGGCGGGAACAAAAGGTGCAGGCGTAAGGGAGACATGGCTGCTGCTGCTGCTCAGACGGTAATGACCCTGAGTCTGGCTTCTGACTGCTGGAGGCTTGATAAAGGGAGTTCTGCCCGGAGAAGTTGGCACCGTCCAGCTGCCCAACTCCAGACCACGAACGCTGGGTTTGCTCATGCTGAGAGTTCACTGTTCCCATGGCAAGAGGGGGACTACTAAAGGTGGAGCTGGGACTACTTTCAAACATCACCTCACTGGGAGGCTCACTGATCTGAATACACAGCAGTGGCTGATACTGGGACCTCATACTGCTGAGAGGTGTCACTTCATCAGCTTCATCTCCCCCACCCCTTCCAGAAGCCAGTACCCCCCCGCAGCTGTCCTCCACTGGACGAGGATGCGAGTTGATCACAGTGACATCACGTTTTGATTCAAGGCTCCCCTGGTTCATCTCACAGTGAGGCATTCTAGGAGCAGGGCAGAGGCCAGAGACAGAATTGGTCTGAGTTTGGCTGAATGACGAGTTTCCTCCTACACTTGTGTATTTGGAACAAGATGGCTGCTCCGAGTCTTCGGTCTCACTGTTGTCCTGCCAGCCCAGCAGAGTCTGTGTGGGACTGGGTTTGTCTGTGGTGTCACCTGGTGAGTTCACAGTAAAGAAAAACAAGTATTATCATTATTAAACGATTAAATGTTTAATGTGAAAGAGCTGGTAAAAGCTTTGGGGTGGATTAAGTTAATGTTGGGGATCCTGATAAAGACAGTGTTGAAGGCGCTCTCACCGGAGGATGAGCCCATTCCTATACCAAGCCACACAGAGCATCCAGGTAGGTACTAAGCATGCAGAACGTCTAGACCGGTCACTTCAAGACATTGCAATGTTGTGATTGCAACAATGAATTCCACTGATCCCCACAAGAATTCTGCACAACCTTGCAGTTTAAAAGATCATAAAAACATTCCAACATGCAAAAAGTTGCAGCTAGATCAGATCAGAAATTAGGAAGGACTGGTAGAGTTTTTATTGAATCCTAATGAGGAGCAGGGGGCGGTGTTGGCAGTATGATTTAAACACTGATTATCTGATGAACTTTAAAAACAAGCACAGCTTTAAAATGTCTATATATGCACTCAAGCTGAGCTTGGTGCTTCCAGCTACATCTGAAAAATGTGTGTGAAAATTAGGCAAGATTCATGGTGTGCTCCCATCGGCTAGGGTTGAACGTGGAGCCAATCAGAATAGGGGCTGATACATAATGCAAACGTTATGTTTACAGTTTCCAACAGACTGATAAAAGGCAACCTGCGCTATTTGTACATTTAGAAAACAGGCTGATACCTTGAACTTCTTCCATCCTTTCATCCTGGCTCTGTGAGCTGCTCATGTTTTTCAGATGTCCCTGGCCCTGGAAAGAGGAGGGAGATGTTTAGCTCACACAACGGACCCAAAAGCTCAAAACACAGTAATACAGAATCAAGTCTTTTGGTGGACATTATTCACTGTGTGTAAATCAGCTTCTCAGCTGCATCCCGCTACTGCTTCCACTCCAATACGGTAAGGTATGTATAAAATAAAACCATACAATCAAACTCCTTGAAAATAGGATTTTTTTATTTCTCTGTATGCATACATGAATAAACATTTCTACATAAAAGTCCCTCTCTTCTCTGGAGAGCTCACAGTGTGGATTAAAAGAATATAATTTAAAAGTTAAACATGCAGTTACATTTTTGAAATGATGTAAAAGGGTGTCAGGTGTAAAAGATCAGTGTTCACCCAGGTCAACAACAGTGACGACATGCTTCAACAGTGTCCACATACTGCATTTAGTTCGAAATGTAGAGCAGTGTCATCACTGCTGTGGTCGTATTTGGTTCATAAACTCTGAAGCACCCTTTAAAATATATTAATCCACTGCTACCATGATTATCAGCAATTTAAACCCACTAAGACTCTGGGTTTTTGTTCTAACACAGAAAGCCTTAGGCACAGCACTTCCAAGCACCTTTTGTAAAGATACTAAATCATAAAATGGCCATAATATGACATCAGAGATTAAATAAACACGAAGTCAGCTGGAATATTGACTTCTCTGAGAACAAGGCTACAGCCAGTAACTTGTCCTTCAAAATTAACGTTCCCGGGTTGTGTGGAACCTTTCCCGCTGCACATTTGCCTAGAACAGACTGGCAAGCACAACATGTTGCTGCAGTGGACTCCAGGAATGGAACTGGATCAACTTAGACGGATTCTACCGACCTAAAAAGCCTCAACATCTTTTCAAAAAGCTACATGACCAGAACTTGAGTGAAACCAGGATGAACTTAAGAGTCCTGAAGGTGTTTAACACAGAGCCAAGCTGGTTCACTTTCTCCTGAAAAGGTAAAGCTGCAGGATGAACTACCTTTAATTAATTACTCACAGTTACTAGTAGGATTGGGGTTTGATTTGACTACTTGCATTCATACGCTGGTCTGTGTGCAGCTGGATTTTACAGGACAGTACTTGCTGGTAAAGTGAGCCACACTAATGGTGTTGTACTAACCGAGGAGCAGACGTCCCACAGCTCTTTAGACCTTCTGCAACACCAGGCTTAGCAAAAACGCACGAGTTATAAAAAAATGCCTATATAAAATTAGCTGGTTCAAAATGTGTAAAAAAGCAAGAAAATCTAAAGCATTTGACTCACTGTTGCTTGCTATTGTCATAATTTTATGTTGCCCTTTTCTCACGCTAGTTGATATGGGTTCGGTGTCTTCAACCTGGCAACCCATATGAGCTTGGAGCCCGCTGATGATGATGTGGGAGACAACAAATCTCTCCAGCGCAAACTGAAAAAGTAATTTAGGTCTGTCTGTCGCAAACTGTTAGCTTTAGAGTGTCCTCCGTGTTTGGGACGGGGGTCCGAACCCAGTCACCTGTCCAGATTTCTCTACTTATTGTGTGTCGCAGGAATTAAAACCACAGTGAGAGTGATGCTCAGCCCTCTTCTGATATATATTCTCATTAATTCCATGAGGTTGGTGATTATGGCTGGAAGAGTTAAAATGCTAATTTCTCTCTTTTGGAAAAAAATGTGTTTACACATTTAAAGAGATGAGAGTAAACAATCATGTTAACAGTGTTTTACGGCCTGGTTTTATTAGAGACAATAACATGAGGACATTATGAAGTAAAAATGCCAAAGCATGTTAAAAAACCGCAGGGGGAGTGTGGAAAAAGAGGTTTGGTAATCTTCCTCACCCCCTCAGTGTGTTTGAAAATCATGACACTGTAAGTTGTATCAAAGAAAATTGCTGTCATCAACCTGATTTATCTTGATTCTGTTAGACGGGCCAATTACAAACTAAAGATTTTGTTAGCACAGTGTGGCAGAAATTTAAGGCAAAAATAAGTAATCATCATTATAAATAGGCTGTAAAATGTAGGTGTAATCATATTTAATTTCACATTCAAATTTGCAGCAGTAGCAGCCAGGCAGGTAATCCCAGCCGCAGGGGAAAAGTTACCTCTCCACATTTGTTTACTACCATTTATTGATAACTATTTGGATTTAACTATTTCATTTTTTATTTGAGAATAAATGCCTTTTTAGAATTTCTCAATGTAAGCAAACACTTTATTATATATAAAAACCTTAATGCAAGTTTATTACACTACCAGTCAAAGGTTTGGGTACACCTTGTCTCGATAATGGTTTTGGTTTATTTTCCCAACCCCATTAAGGCAAGAAATTCCACAAATGAACCCTGACTGTGAAGTAGAAACCATGTCAGGTGACGACCTCATGAAGCTCATCGGCAGAATGCCAAGAGTGTGCAGAGCAGTAATAGAAGCAAAGGGCGGCTATTTGGAAGAGTCCAAAATATAATGTTTTGAGTTAAATTACACTTTTTTTCTTCACTACATAATTCCATATGAGTTTATTCATGATGCCTTCAGTAAGAATCTAAAATATAAATAGTCATGAAAATAAAGGAAAACAATTACTGTAATGGTGTGTCCAAACTTTTATCTGGTAGTGTATAATATGTAAAGGGTTTGCAGATTTGAGAAACATTATTTAATCATTATTTAAATCCAGTTATGCCACCCTTCTTTGAGCATGTGCCAGTCTGGCCACTCCAAACTTTAAATCTTTCCCTGCTAATGAGACGGAATGTGTTATTGTGACAGAGAGTTTCAAAAACTGAGAAGCACACACCATTGCCTGCACAGGATTCTTGCACTGGCTATGATGATGTAACAACACAAGGTTTTGCACCACTTTCCGCAGGAAGCGTGAATCAGGCATTAATAAGACAACATTTTGTCATGTCTTCATTTTTCTGTTCATATCTTAGCCCATAAAGCACAGCTATTGGTCAGAAACAGAATTTACATTGACAATGATATGGGATAAAAATAAAATATCATGATCTTTTTTCATAGGTTTGAATTTGCAATTCACACATGTTTGATTCTTATTTGTTGCAAGCAGTTTCTGAACAGCAGAGGAACCAGGGTTTAAATTAACTTAAACTCTCCCAAAACATGGGCTTGGCTCTCCATTATGCAAGTTTCATTTTGTAGACTTGTGTGAACTGTCAGGCACACAAACACATGATCGCAACTATGTAGTCATATGACAATATGACAAATTTCCATCATAGGAAGGAATTGTCATGATGTCGATATGATACAATATGGCACAGCCCTATCCTGACCGGAAAATTCAGCTTCTTTCAGCAGGCTGTCTCACTCTTGACCACATATTTGCAGCCATGCAGTTTTGCTGTTTGCAGCCTGTAAAAAACAGTGCTGTCGACTAAAACTACCTGGAAATGATTATTGGACGGCACTTTTTCTGCAGCACCCATTTAAATGTGTGGATGATGAAACGATGAGGAGCAGCAAAAAAAAAAGTGCTGTTTATAGAACCGATTTTGATTTTGCACTTTATTTCTTCCAGGTCTTTTCCTGTGTCTAATAAAAGCTTTCACTAGTCCCCTTTAGGGAAACTTTGGTACAGTGGAGTTGTGGTGACAGTCTGGTCTTCTTGTTTAATGCTGAATCTTCTGATGCCGTTTCAGGTTGCTAGGGTGGGAGAAGCGTCGGTCACAGACAGAGCAGCTGAACGGCCTCTCTCCGGTGTGGACGTTGCCGTGGATGTCCAGCTGGCTCTGGCACACGAAACTCTTGCCGCACAGCAGGCAGGTGTAGGGCTTCTCTCTGGTGTGCCGGGCCATGTGCTTCTGCAAATCAGATTCAAGGAAGAAGCGCTTGGTGCAGCTGGTGCATCCATACGGACGCTCCATAGTGACAGCATGGTAGAAAGCCTGGTGGAAGCGTTTTTGTTGACTGTGGCTGTGAGGGGCTGCGGGGCGGTGCAAAGCATCATTGGAAGAATTTATACTGTAGGCAGTTCCTTCTGCAGACGTTCGTGGAGGATCACGATGAGGCACCACCTGCACTGACCTTTGTCCTGCTGACTGCAGCCCCGTACACTGAATCCTGGGTAATGTAGTTTGATCGTGTGCGTCTCTCCCTCTGTCTGCTTCACTGTTTGTCCGGTCTACATGTGACCACTCACACTGCTCTCCCTCCTTGTCTGATGCCCCCCCTCCATCAATGACTATCACCGCCGACAGGGAGGACTTGGAAGTGTCTAACAAAGCCTCGTTATCTTTGCCGCCAATTGCTACATCAAAGGAAGCTGGCACTCCATCCCTGAGTGCTACCATGTCAACACTGGAGTTTAGACGCTCCTCTGTTCTCACATCATTTCCTGTCATCTGGGAGACGCGGCTGTCATTTTCAGCTGTCCTGCCGACAACAAAGGTGATGACGTCAGATCCACTGACCTCCGTTTCACTCCGGCGTCTTGCTGGCTGGCTGGCGCTGGCTTCCTTCGGGTTGGCTTGGAGCGATGTGGCAGTGCTGGAGTCTCCTCTGGTGCTGATGCTGGTGTCTACTGGTGCCTTGTGGTTGGTGCCTGGGGTCTCCATTGCTCCCTCCACCTTGATGATCAGCAGCTCCTCCTCCTCCTCCTCCATCTCTGCTGACTGAGAGGAAAAACTGATTTCAAAATGATTCTTCGACTGAAAGTATAATAGTTTTCGCAATTTTTGAGGCAAAAACAATGCAATAGTACTTCCTCAGGGTCAGACACAAACGTCAAACAAAAAATTGCTATTCAGGCTCAAATGAACAGGCTTTATTTCCTGTTCTACAGGGGATCTGACCTGCTACAGTCCAGCAGGAGAAAGCCATGAATGTGAAAGTAGATGGATAAATAAATAAAAACCTATCCCAGGCCCCACTACAGATGCCACACACACACACACACGGACACCAGTGTTTTCCAAACAGAGCTAACCAGGCAATGGTCAATGATATAGCCCCACCTGACTCCTAAACAGTGGTTCTGATTTGTCTGACAGGGGCCTGACAGTGGATGTTTTTATTATGTACAGATCTAATATTAGTATAACACACACCATATGACTGTGATTGTGGGCAAAGTGGAGAAAGGCTGCACATTTCTGTAAGCTCTGCTACTTCAATAAATTTCTCGTAGCATCTCCATTACTGGTGGGCTTTGTGGCATGAACTCAACCAACCATCGTTGTCAACTCGAGAACTCGTGTGTCTGTGAACAGCTTGCGAGTACAGAGGAGAGGAGAGAAAAAGCAGTAGAAACCCAGAGGTTAAGGACTGTAGTAGGAAAGTAAACATGTATGAGGTCAGCATTGGATAAATGACTTGTCAGCCCATTTCTACCTGGACATAGAAAGTGCCGCTCTAAATATTTCACTGGCTTTTGTAAGTGCTTTAAAGGGGTGTATTGGATGGATGTGATCTGCTACAATTTCAAAGACATTTTGGGATTTCGCACACAATGATCTACATAAAGTCGGTTTTCTGGTGATACACTACAGAGTAACTACCTCGGTTTTAGTGGTGGTGACAACCTCCTGATCAGGATCCTGGTCCAGGTTGATCGGCTGGCTCTTCTGCACAGAATGCTTCATCCCTGGATCTCGGTTCAGAAACCTGGTCCTGCCTTGCAGAGAGGGGCCTGGTGGAGCATTAGTAGGACGATTATTATCACTAATACTACATAAACTTAGTTTATAATAGCATTAATACTACAGCTTAGCAAAAGAGATAGTATCAACGCACAAAACAGACAAAAGCTTTTATAAGACATAAGAATTATTAGACTACAGATTGTTTAGATCATCCCTCTCAAAAGGTCTCAAAGTCAAAACAACAATTATAAACTGCACTTAAATAAGGTTACTTATTTAAACAAGGTTATTTGGAGAAATTAGGTTTTGTGAGTAATTGTGGAAGATGTTTACGTGCACTTAAGAAACCTAGTTATCCAAAATCTGCATAAACATACAGCAGGAGAGTAATCTTTCACAACAAACGTATTTTGGAAGCCTGGTGTGTGTAAACTGTAACTGTGTACTTGCAGAAAATGCTACTTCCTCACTTTTCTTTCTTTTTTTGGGTTGTGTTAATGCTTTTGCAGGAGGACAATGCAGGGGGAGAGAGAGGAAAACAGAGAAGCGAGACACGCACGGCTGATGCACAGCATAAACTGTCCAAACTGAAAATAAAAAAATCTGTGAGGGAATTACTTAACTTGATTTCTACGAGGCATTTGTGCAAGTAAAATGTTCTAACAGATTTTACACAGACTTTGCTTTAAAATGGTGGTTCAGTCTTTTACACCACTGCCCATTCCCAGATCCCAAAACTGATCCTTGTGGTAGTCCACATTGGATCTCATTAGCTGATCAAGCTAAATTAACACTAATTATGACTTTCATGTCCATATCTGACAATACAAGTCATGGAGATTTAATCCTCTTCTAATCTAGCTTCAAGTGCCTTTGGGTGAACATAGTGTTACTTTTACCCTTTCTCTCTCTCTCTCTCTCTCTCTCACACACACACACACACACAACTAGGAACCCATTAGATAACAGAACATTCAGCCAGGTGATGACTTAACCCGAGCAACAAATCCCGATTACACATCATAGACACACAGCTGGTGTCATCACCTTTGTGACCGTTTCATCATGAAAACTGACAAACGGTAACCCTGTGAATACGGAGCCCACGGCAGAGCTGCTGTCTTGGCGGATGTCAGAAGGGGTGTGAAGTATTCAGGGTGTGGTGATGTTAAGCGAACTGCTTTCTGGTATCAGGCTGACATCCAGGGAGACACAGGGACCGTGTTAGCATAGCATACCCATCAGAGCGGGCTGACGGAGGCGTAACATATGGGGACGTACCGGCCAGTGGGTCCTTGTTCTGCCGGTTGAGCAGGCGGACCCCGGGGAAGCGGCTGCTGATGGAGCCCTCAGCTCCCTTCACTCGCTCCGCTCGGTACCGGGCGATCTGCAGCTCCAGCAGCTTGATTTTCCTTCGCAGGAACTCGTTCTCCTTCTGGCTCCGGGACATTTCCAGCTGGACCACGGCGTATCCGTCGTCCACAACTTTACAAATCTCAGCCACGGCCGCGTTAGCCAGCACCTCCATGATGGAGGCGATCTGAGAATGGAAGTCCACGGCGGCCGACATGGTCACACAGCGAGCGGTGAGCAGTCCGCCTTTCCGGAGAGACCAGCCAGGCTTTTGTCCTCAACACGGTGCAGCCGACAAGAACAGCCCTGCCTCGGCGTCAGAAAGCGATCATTAGGCGGGTCCGCGGGTTCGAAAAAGACGGAGAAGAAGACAAAGTTAGACAGGCAGCCCGCGGAGCCTTTGTTGATGTGGTAGTGTCTTCTTCGTCTCTGCGGTGAAGTCAGGCTGCGGAGCAGTGTCGCCACCAGCAGGTAACGACAAACACGTCGTCCAATGAGAGGACGTCCGGGGACGCAAGCCCCGAAGAAGAGCAACAAGAATTTAAATCAATGGTAATCTGTAACTTTTTTAGCCAGGAGGACTGTCATATACAATATTATGTGAAATTTATTGTTTAACATGATTGAATCCTAATGTGTTCCCCTTAATAAGTTCCCCTTCACGGGGCGGTTCCTTTCCTCTTTTATGATGATGATCGATAACACGGTCGATCGGGTGATGTAATTTTCACAGTGGTAGCCTCACAGCCAAAACATCACAGTAATAACTCATGAAAACAGATTCCTTCGAGCCGGATTCGAACCAGCGACCTAAGGATTACAGCATTCACAACCTACAGTCCTCCGCTCTACCAACTGAGCTATCGAAGGCTTACAGCATTGTTAATCTTGTGGCAGTGATTTATTTCATTTCACCTGATTCACTGAGCCCAACCACCATTTAAAGGGACCCTATATATAGTACAAATTTTAGATAAGCACATATGTAAATTAATTACTACATGAAAAGGGCTCTTATGTGTTAACTTTCAGTAGTAAGGGCCAGGAGGGCAGCTTTAGACCACGTGATGAAGAAAAAACAGGCAAACTCTCTTCTTACAAAGCTACGAAGACATCGGAATCTTTAACAACTTGTACAGCCCTGTTCGCACTTAAGATTGTCTTTAAAAAATTGATTTAATGTTCCTTTTTTAAAATTATTTATTTATTTAAATTAAGTTTTATTTTATTTACTAAATTTTGTTGTCTCTTCTATATTTTTATTAATACACATAATAATTCAAATCTCCCTTTGTTTTTTTCTTCAGCATTTTTAAGTTAAATTGTTTATTAATGTGCCTTACATGTGGTGAAACACTCAATGTTCTGCCTCGATGTTTGTGTAATGTTCAGTAATCAATAAAGGAGGAACAGAAATAGACCATTTGACTTGGGAATCGCGCGTTAAGTCTCGCGGTTTTTGTTACGTCACCATAGCTACGTAACAGCAAATCTCCGCGGACAAGGTCGGTGCTTGTGCGCGAGCAGCGGCTGTCGGTCAGCGTCGCGTGTCGGAGCCCTCGTGTCCGTCTATGTGTTTTCTGAGTGAATAGCCGTAAGTTTGTCTGGTGTCAAACATGGCAAGAGGAAGCCGCAGCCGCTCGTCAGCTCCAGCCAGGTAAGTCCTGATTTCACCTGCAGAGACAGGCTGCGCTGGTGGAACGTTCGAGTCTCGTGTGACCTGCTTTAGATCTTCAGTCCACAGTTAGAGGATAGTCGCAGTAAAACGGAGAAATCTGTCGTAATTTCTCCAGAACAAGCAATAAACAAGTGACCAAACTAACACGACACTTTACCTGCTGGCTCAGCCTCTCCTTTGCCGGATCTGTGTGAGTCGGCAGCACAGGGCTGATGGGAGTAAAGGGAGTTTGACTTCACAAAGGAAGGCCACGACAAAAACAAGACTTTTAGTTGCTTCTGTAGTTATGGTTTGGCTTTAGTCATTTTGATTAAAACGTCTTGCATCCAGCTGACAGTGTGAGGTCCAAAGTAAAGTCAGGTCTTGTCAAGGTCAGACAGGAAAGCCCAAGTCTCATCTCAGATTGATCAAGTTTTCACGGTTTGTTTTCAAGTCACCGTGCAGCTTTTTCAGTGCCATGGTACTGTAACACATCCCAGTCTGATTACTGCAGACAGTTTGAGGACACAGTGTTTGACTGGAATTGTCAAACACTGTGTCCTCAAACACAAATAAGATTGCATTAAATTGCATAGGTGGTCATAATGTTATGCATGATTGGTGTATATCAGCTGTTTCCTACTTTTCCCCAAGCCATGCTCCACATTTGTAACCTCTTTTATTATAGACAAGTGTCTGTGGACTTATGTCTACAAGCAGGTAGTTTCTCTGTCCCGACTGGTTTAAAAAGATTATATGTTGCAGTATAAAGACGTAGATTCCAGTAGGTTGCTTTGATAGAACAGAGTTGGGCAGGAGTGGTGGTGTTCCCACATGTGAGGAGGACAAAACACATTTGAAGCACATTTTGAACTGTCATTCACAGAATAAAGACTGTTGTGGTTCTGTTTGTAGCCCAGCTCCATCCCATGCTCCGGCCCCTGCTCATCCACCACCGGCTTCCTTAGCCCAGGCTCCAGCTCAGTCTCAGGGGCCAGGCCTAATGGCCCAGATGGCCACTACAGCTGCAGGGGTGGCAGTAGGGTCGGCTGTGGGCCATGTTGTTGGCAGCGCCCTCACAGGAGCTTTCAGTGGCGGCAGCAGCAGCAGCAGCCCAGAGCCAGCCAAGCCTACATACCAGGTAATAAGTCATATGTGATCAGAAAGAGGATTGGGATGGCTGCAGAACTGAGCCATACAAGTGACAAATTCACTTCTATGAAACACTATTGTACAAACTGTTTACCACCGCAGACTGAGGAGCGTTCACCTCTTAAAGTCAAGAGAAGTGCTGCTCATTGAGTAATTAATTACAATCAAAAGCAGGTCTCATTCTGAGGAATAGTTTGTTAGATATCACTTTGCATGTCAAAACTACTGTCATCCACCACAGTTGTCTTCTGTGTCAGATGTATCTGCAACTGACTATGTAATATGTATATTAAAAACAGTAACGTGTCAGCAGACAAACTCAGAGCTCCACTAGCTTTGCCATGTGTGCACAGGATGAACCGCTCCTTGGGAGGAAAGGTCACAAGTTTAAAATCACCTACTAGTTACTGTTTATAAAGTTGTGAACAGCAAGCCACGCAGCATAGCCGAGCTGCACCTATCAACTCATTTCATTTCTCCCCGAAACTTCTGCCGTATCACGTAGTTCATCAATATATCTTATGACCAAACGTATCCAGCACAGCTTGTGCTTCTACGCTGGTAACAGCTAAATTGTGCTGAACTCTTTAGGGCATTTATTTATTCCTGCAGCTGCCCTGGGGATCAGGACCCCTTCAGCTGTCAAAAGCTCCTGCTAAATTTGTTAGTTTGACGTGTGAGTGTGAGTACTAACTCAGGTGTGTGTCGTTAATTTATTTAATCATTCCAGGAGCCGTCCCGGCCTCCTCCAACCCAACCAGGCCCCTGTCACTTTGAGGTCAGACAATTCCTTGACTGCGCAACAAACCAGACAGACCTGAGTATATGCGAAGGCTTCAATGAGGCGCTGAAACAGTGCAAGTTCTACCACGGTGAGTCGTTGACCAAAGATGGCTCCCTCTGCTCCAGCTCACAGCCCAAAGCTCATGTGCAAATTGAGCTTACAGCACGGGGTTCAGGTTCTCTGCTGCCTACAGAATCATAAGCAGAAATGTTTGAAATTTAACTTCACCTGAGGATTTTTAAAGTCAGTACTTAGGTTCTCATAATTGCAATTGTGCTTGTTTTTGTTTGTTATTGTAATTCTGTGTCTGCCCATATGGAAATGTTCAATTCAAGTAAGGAGCTACAGCACGACATTGCATACCTGATTTTATTATTTATCACGTTGTCTTTTTTTTCTTCCGTTTTCTGCAGGGCTAACATCGCTGGTGTGAAGAAGAAATGTTTGAAATGTACAGAAATAATCTTTAATAAATAATGGTTATTTACTCTCTTCTGTCTGTCTGTGTTTTAAACTCTGTTATGTAACCAGAAACTGTCCTTAGCTGTAATGTATTTTTTAAAGTCGGTGGTGGGAAGAAACTGAGCACATGTACTGAAGTTTTGTGCTGAGCTCATAAAGATGCTTGTTCATGATCAAAGTCAGCTGAGTTTATTGACTGACAAAGCTAAACCAGTCAACGTTCCAACTAACTGATTACTGGTTAAACTGTTATTTAAGATTATTATTCTAGGGAAATTTAATTTTAAAACAGTCTGGTGTCCAGTAGCAAACCCTCATAGCAGCTCATCCATAACTGACCGGGTCATTCCTTTTTTGTTCTGCGGACCTCCGACGTGAAGGGGGCGGTAGTGAATAAACGGCTGAGACTGACAAGTCTCACGGACGTCAGATTTGTTTTTATTGGACAATGTTTGTCTCTACGAGAGGACAAAAGACGTCGGTGATGAAAACCAGTTGCTTACTTTTGCAAAATCAGACACAGGACAAAACACAATTTTAAAAACAATTATCCAACACTTATTTTGAAAGCGTCAACCGGAAGCAATGTCCGTTGCTCTCCCGTCGCCGCTGGTGTTTGACCCCGTCGTCTTCACGGCATCAGTCCGCTGCAGGCCCGTTGTCACGATGCCCTTCGTCGAGCTACAGTCCAACCTGGCGGCCTCTTGCTTCTCCGAGGACTTCGTGAAGAGGCTGAGCTCCTGCGCCGCGGCTGCTCTGGGGAAACCACCAGAAGTGAGTCTCACGTCCGCGTTAGTGTCATCGGTTTCCTGTCTCATCTGTCCTCAAAGACACGTCAACGTGGGACAGAGGGATCCATACTGTAGTTAGGCTGTAAATGGTGGATCGGTAGGCGCCTCAGCCTTTGCTAGGGTGTGTGGTGACATTAGTACAGGCTTTCCTTCCTGAGACACCCTGGTGAGGATCCCCTGCACCTGGACCCTGACACTGGATTTGGGAAATGATTCATGCTGTTGTAATACTACGTCACTCAGACAATGTTTTTTCTTTTATAAATAAGATAGTTACAAGGAAGGTGGGCGCTACCCAGCTGATCTGGATACACTGTGTTTAACATGGGCACAAATCTTAGGGGCTCATAAGGATTTTAACTATTACATACAGTAATTAATTAAATGTACAGTTTTAATACAAAAATAAAATCATTTTTAAAAGTAAGTGCTGTGTTCTTACATCTGTGTTGCTATCAGCATTCAAGAGAAGTAGAGAGAGGCTTTGCCACAAGACGTAAATAAATTGTTGGACTCGCCAACAGGAAGGCCACATAAGAGTTACAAAACTGTGGATTTCTGAAACGGTATCCTATGGACAGATGAGACCAACAAAGAAAAATATGAAGCACAATGATGGGAAGATAAGAGTTTAGAGAAGCAAAGAAGCTGTTCATGATCCCTAGCATATCCCATCTTCTCTGCAGGATGGTGGATGTAGTGTTACTGTGTGAGCAGGAATGGCAGCCAAGGGAACTGTTGTCTTGTACTTGTTGATGATGTAACTGCTGACAGCAGCAGGATTCCAAAGACTTTGGCAAACAAGTATTAGCTCACATTTGTCTCAGTGACATGAAGCACATTGTGAAAGTGAGCCAGAATTAATATTTGGGCAAAGAAGTGGCTCTTTTGCAATAGCCAAGTCAATGACTAGGAAAGAAACTAACATCAGGCAGGGTCTGCATTTCCAGACTTCAGGCAGTTATTGTCAGCAAACAAGTATTACATTTACATTTTTTACATGGTTCAAGCCATGTTTTAAAAAAAATACTTAAATTAAAGCTGACAGCCTGCGCTTACTTTACATTTGTACATCACTCTATTGATGTACGGAGCCCAGCTGGCAGAAAATTGGCAAATTTTTCAAATGCATATATAATAAAATGCTTCGTTTGTGTGTAGACACACACTCACAGACAGCAGACATGGCAGGCAGGGTTAAAGCTCAGTCTTTCAGAGTCAGAGTTTAGTATGAGTAAAGGACACGTGGTAATCCAGGTTTAACTTCTTCCGCCTCACTAATATTCTCGTGGTGGTTGTGTTTCAGAGGATGAACGTTGTGGTGAAGCCTGGGCTGCCGATGATGATATCAGGCTCTTGCTCTCCGTGTGTGATGCTGTCAGTGTCTGCTATTGGTGTGACTGACACTGCTGACAAGAACAAGGAGCACAGTGCCAAGATCTTTGACTTTCTGACCAGAGAACTCAGCCTGACTGAAGACCGGTGAGTTCTGCTCGCACACACATATGCGTCCATCAGCGTGTAGAAGATACAGTATTAGATTATTAGATAGATTTTATAACATACAGTTCTCAAGCAGTAATGGCCCAAGCTGGAAGAAGAGGGCCTTGTCTAAATTTAATAGTTTGCCTGTCATCACTTTCAATTCCCATCACACACAAATTCTGTTGACTGTATTTTCAAATTCCAAAATAGAACACCTATATTTTAATGGGCTGTCTTGATGATGTAGCAGAGCTGTTTACATGTGGTTCATTAAAGTTTACTCCACAATCCGAGACCTTCCTCTAAGCTAATTAAATTAAAGTTAAATTAAAAGACATGCCCAACAACCTCTTCAAGCTGTTGACTTAACAATCCTTATTATTTTTCTCTGAATATATTCTTACCTTATGCACAGTCTCCTCGAAACCGCTTTTGCTGTTTTGCTGAACAAAACAATGGACGTAGTCAATACAACAATTTGGAATATCTTCAAGAAGAAATAAGTATTTGTACAACAACTGGAGTAGAAGATGTATAGAGTATTATTCAAGAGGTTTGATTGATCAGTTATGTCATATAATGTAATTACTTTATGAACTCAAATATAATTTTTGTTGTGTTGTGTCCTGTGTTTTTTTTCATATCTGAGTAAATTCATAGAGAAATTGACAGTTTGTTTTAATTGACAGAATTGTGATCCTGTTCCACGCCCTGGAGCCTCACCAGGTCGGGAAGAAAGGAACTGTCATGAGCTTCTTGTGAAAGAAGAAATTGAAAGATGATAATTCTAAAACATCTCAGCCTGACAGATCAGCGTGTCAGCCCAACCCTCCTGAGTGCCAAGGACTGAAACATGAACATACACTATATGCTCACGTTTTGACTAAAGACCTGGAGCTAGCCTAGAACCTGTTCTAATCCACGAATAGAGACACACATTAAAGACACTTAACTGATTGTCTGAAAAATTCCACATGATGATTTTTATCTGTCATGCAGTAGAGGGCCTCACATTCTTTAGAAAAAGAGCTGCCATTTTACCTTCCTGGACCAAAGTGGATGAAATAAAGACAGGTTGTGCCTGTGGGTGTTTGCACTCTTTAAATATTAAATCTAATAAATACTTTTAATACATCAGTATGTTTAAGTATGTTTATGTCTGCTTACAGGTTTTCTGTCAATCTTACTATATTCAAAGTAGTACTTTCATTTTGCAGTAGTGGAAGTACATATATAATTTATTTTAAATCAAAGTAGCAATGCCGCCTGTGTAAAAGTTATGCATTTAAAATGGTAAATGTATTATTTAAATGTATTATTTAAAAGGATTCAAGATTCAATACTTCGTCAACGTGCAACAGAAGTAGTAACAGGATTCAGACTGTAGTTAGCATGTAAATGTTTGATCGGTAGGCGCCTCAGCCTTTGCTAGGGTGTGTGGTGACATTAGTACATTAGTATTAGTAGTAAAAGTTATGCATATCAAATGGTAAATGTTTATTTAAAAGGATTCAAGATTCAATACTTTATTGCCATATCTGACATTGTAGATTTGAATTTGTTTGGTGGGCTTGCACATGAACAGAAAAAACACTAACCACATTAAATTATACTCCAACAGAAAAAGATCAAGAAAAATAAATTATTAAATAACTAGAATAAAAACTAAAATAAAATCATCAAAAATATTTTAAATAAAAATTATCTACCTATTTGATAGTTTGCCCTAAGGACATATTAAGATCAAAAAATGTGTAAGTTCAGGCTCATTTAAACTTTATATTGTTAATAGCCAGAGAAAGGTGGTCTTTGTGTCTTCTACAAAAGTCAACAATTACTTACTTGGTTTGTCATCTGCAAATTCGAACTAACCAACTGAAAGTGAGGAATACAATCATGGGTTTACACTACAGATGGCAAATTTGATTCTTGCGACTGACGCGGATCTTTCAGTCTTTTGAGTCATTTTGAGTCATTTCGTTCATTTTACAACAGGTGACGCTGTAGCAAAAAAGGGCCTCGGTTCTCAAACACTATACAAGAAAAGTGTCCTGCAGAGGGAGATGTCAGCACTGGGAGAAGTAGCCACGGCATTAGAGCTCTACTCTTAGCCCAAAGGAACTTGGTGATGTAAGGATACCTGCTCAACAACCTGCAGTTCTGTGGTCTGTGAGGTATATGTTTGGCTGTTATCTGAAAAGGTGGTGGTTTGAGCCTATCTGGGGCTGGCCTGACTCTTAGGATGAGTTTTAGGATTGTGACAGTTGTCAAGCAAGAGAGGTGAGTCGCAGCCTTTCGAGCCTTGGCACAGATGTTTTTTTATCTAACTTGGTTAGGCCCTTAGAGAAAATTTTAAGATAAGACTCTGTTGATCCCACAATGGAGTCCTAGTCCTTTGCCATAACCACTCAGTCTGACCTGCAAAACTCTGCATGCTTAGTGACCTCACTTTCAAAATTTAAAAAACTGCTGAAAAGACAACTCTTCCGCATCTTCCTTTGCACTTAAATTGAAAAATATATACTGTATTCTGTTCTTGTACATGCATCTTATTAAACAGAAACATTTCTTTTGACTTATATTTTGCTTAACTTGTACCTTATTTGTAATTTACTGTGGATAAAAGCGTTTGACAAATGACGCTATGTAAATGTCAGGTAATGTAAGACTTTATTTATCCATATTGACTTTATTAATTTCAGTTTTCTTTCCCGGGGAAGAGCTCATGAACATCTGAGCTACTAGGTTTGTTTTTGTTCAGCAGGAGAGTCGATTGTTGCAAAGTCAGCGAACATTACGCAGGAATATGCCGGGGAGAGCAGCGTGTCACCCTCGTCACCTGAGCAGTTTCCTCTCCTGCGGCCCGTCACTTTGTCGCGCACCTCCTTGATCAAAAGAGTGAGTAAGAGTGAGAGGACATGGACATGATGGCCTTCTGCTCAACACGTGGCTTCTCCTCGGTGTGGAACGGACAAACTCGGATACCTTAGTCTTTGGTTTGAGGATAAGGGTTCAAGCTCCTCTCCTGTGGAACCATGTCCCAGTCCAGATTTGGAAAGCAGACACCCTCTCTACTTTTAAGACTAGGCTCAAGACCTTCCTCTCCGATAAAGCTTATAGTTGGTTATAGGCTTAGACTGCTGGGGGACTCTGCACTGAGCCACTTTCCTCTTTTCTTCACTCTCTCCTCTCACCCCACATCTTTAATGTCACCACTGTCTGACATTAACTCTGTATCGTCTTTGTCCCGTAGTCGTCTTTCTCCCTCTCTGTCTCCCTCTCTCTGTCCCTGTCCTCAGGTGTCCCCGGATTTGGGGTGTCCTCCAGTGCACAGCTACTGGTCCTACTAACCTGCCCAATGTTTTGTAGTTGCTTTTGTTGCTCTTTTCTTTTCTCTCTCCACTTTCCATTCACCCCAACTGGTCAAGGTAGATGGCCGCCCACTCTGATCCTGGTTCTGCTGGAGGTTTCTTCTGTTAAAGGGGGTTTTTCCTCTCCACTGTTGCCTATGGCTTGCTCAAGGGGGATTTGTTGGGTTTTCTTTAAATGTTTGTACAGTCTTGAATTTATTGTGTAAAGTGCCTTGAGATGACCTTGTTGTAAATTGGCACTATATAAATAAAGTTGAATTGAATTGATTTGAATTGATATTAGCTGTGTCATTCTCAATCACATTTGGAGGTGTGTCACAGACTTTCTAGCCTTGGCACATACGTTTTTATCTAACTTGGTTACGCCCTTAGAGGGAATTTTAAGATACCTTGGTCTTTGTTTTGAGGATAAGGGTTTGTTTCAATTCATCACGTGGGAGGTTAAGGAGGTTTTTCATTAAAGTTCAGCAGCAGGTTGACGTAAATAAACTTGGGTTCAGCTAGACTTGCAATATTTCCGCAACAGTAACTAAAGACACGGCAATGACTATGAATTAAAGGAACAATACATTGCTGGCATGATTCGAACATGCGCGGGGAGACCCCAATGGATTTCAAGTCCATCCCCTTAACCACTCGGCCACAACAACCGCACTCAGTTGCCAAGGTGCAATCCAGAACACCTTATTCCCCTTAGAGGGCTTTTAAGATGAGCATCTGTTGATCCCAGAGTGGGGAAAATCGCGCGTCACTGTTAGGATTCTGGACTGTGTACTCTTCTCCTCCTCAGCTGGATACTCACCCTTTACCTTTCATAGTCATCAGCATTACCCCTGCAGGTTTGTATTTGTTGTTATGCCACTGCTCAGTGTAGTTATTTTTGTCTTTATCAAAGTTGCATGGCATTTGTTCAGCACTAATCAGCCTTAACAAGGTTCAGCAGCAGATTCGTTGACTTCAGGTGATGTTCCAGCACAAAATTGGTCCTGAAAACAAGTGAAGAACACAACACTGACCAGATAATGGTCAATGGTCAACCAAGGACCTTCTTAAAGCAACATTACGTTGTTGGCAGGATTAAAACCTGCATGCGGGAGACCCCAATGGAATGGATATCTCCTGGCTACTGCACAGCAACAATGTACCCTGTGTAATCACACATTGTGTATCACTGCAGGGAAGCATTGTACAGTCTGACGGCTGTGCGGAGGAATGACCGACGGTATCGCTGCTTCCTGCACGGGGGGTGTCACAGTCTTGTGCTGAAGAAGCTGCTCAGAGCCTCCACAGTGTGATGCTGGGGGTGGCAGGGGTTATCGATGATGGATGTTAGTTTGGCCAACAACTCCTCGATGGAGTCCAGTGTGCAGGCCAGGACAGAGCCGGCTCACTTCACTAGCTTGTTAAGTCACTACCTATTTCTGTTCGTACTACACCCCCACACAGGACACAATGGCGTAGAGCACTGCTGAGGCCACCAGAGTCAATCTCCATCATACCTAAAAGATCTCTTTCTACCATATCATCCTACAAGGCCACTTCGGTCCCAAAATGCAGGCCTACTTGTGGTTCCCAGAATTTCCAAAAATAGAATGGGAGGCAGAGCCTTTAGCTATCAAGCTCCTCTCCTGTGGAACCATGTCCCAGTCCAGATTCGGAAAGCAGACACCCTCTCTACTTTTAAGACTAGGCTCAAAACCTTCCTCTTCGATAAAGCTTATAGTTGGTTATAGGCTTAGACTGCTGGGGGACTCTGCACTGAGCCACTTTCCTCTTTTCTTCACTCTCTCCTCTCACCCCACATCTTTAATGTCACCACTGTCTGACATTAACTCTGTATCTTCTTTGTCCCATAGTCGTCTTTCTCCCTCTCTGTCTCCCTCTCTCTGTCCCTGTCCTCAGGTGTCCCCGGTTTGGCGCTGTGTGTCCTTCCAGTGCGCAGCTACTGGTCCTACTAACCTGCCCAATGTTTTGTAGTTGCTTTTGTTGCTCTTTTCTTTTCTCTCTCCACTTTCCATTCACCCCAACCGGTCAAGGTAGATGGCCGCCCACTCTGATCTTGGTTGTGCTGGAGGTTTCTTCTGTTAAAGGGGTTTTTCCTCTCCACTGTTGCCTATGGCTTGCTCAAGGGGGATTTGTTGGTTTTCTTTAAATGTTTGTATAGTCTTGAATTTATTGTGTAAAGTGCCTCGAGATGACCTTGTTGTAAATTGCCACTATATAAATAAAGTTGTATTGAATTGATTTGAATTGATTTGAATTGATATTAGCTGTGTCATTCTCAACCACATTTGGAGGTGTGTCACAGACTTTCTAGCCTTGGCACATATGTTTTTTATCTAACTTGGTTTCGCCCTTAGAGGGAATTTTAAGATACCTTGGTCTTTGTTTTGAGGATAAGGGTTTGTTTCAATTCATCACGTGGGAGGTTAAGGAGGTTTTTCATTAAAGTTCAGCAGCAGGTTGATGTAAAATAACTTGGGTTCAGCTAGACTTCCAATATTTCCGCAACAGTAACTAAAGACACGTCAATGACTATGAATTAAAGGAACAATACGTTGTTGGCATGATTCGAACATGCGCGGGAGACCCCAATGGATTTCTAGTCCATCGCCTTAACCACTCGGCCACAACAACTGTACTCAGTTGCCAAGGTGCAATCCAGAACACCTTATTCCTCTTAGAGGGCTGGCTGCTGAGGCCACCAGAGTCAAGCTCCATCATACCTAAAAGATCTCTTTCTACCATATCATCCTACAAGGCCACTTCGGTCCCAAAATGCAGGCCTACTTGTGGTTCCCAGAATTTCCAAAAATAGAATGGGAGGCAGAGCCTTTAGCTATCAAGCTCCTCTCCTGTGGAACCATGTCCCAGTCCAGATTTGGAAAGCAGACACCCTCTCTACTTTTAAGACTAGGCTCAAAACCTTCCTCTTCGATAAAGCTTATAGTTGGTTATAGGCTTAGACTGCTGGGGACTCTGCACTGAGCCACTTTCCTCTTTCTTCTTCACTCTCTCCTCTCACCCCACATCTATAATGTCACCACTGTCTGACATTAACTCTGTATCTTCTTTGTCCCTTAGTCGTCTTTCTCCCTCTCTGTCTCCCTCTCTCTGTCCCTGTCCTCAGGTGTTCCCGATTTGGCGCTGTGTGTCCTCCAGTGCGCAGCTACTGGTCCTACTAACCTGCCCAATGTTTTGTAGTTGCTTTTGTTGCTCTTTTCTTTTCTCTCTCCACTTTCCATTCACCCCAACCGGTCCAGGTAGATGGCCACCCACTCTGATCTTGGTTCTGCTGGAGGTTTCTTCTGTTAAAGGGGTTTTTCCTCTCCAGTGTTGCCTATGGCTTGCTCAAGGGGGATTTGTTGGGTTTTCTTTAAATGTTTGTATAGTCTTGAATTTATTGTGTAAAGTGCCTCGAGATGACCTTGTTGTAAATTGGCACTATATAAATAAAGTTGTATTGAATTGATTTGAATTGATATTAGCTGTGTCATTCTCAACCACATTTGGAGGTGTGTCACAGACTTTGTAGCCTTGGCACATACGTTTTTATCTAACTTGGTTTCGCCCTTAGAGGGAATTTTAAGATACCTTGGTCTTTGTTTTGAGGATAAGGGTTTGTTTCAATTCATCACGTGGGAGGTTACGGAGGTTTTTCATTAAAGTTCAGCAGCAGGTTGATGTAAAATAACTTGGGTTCAGCTAGACTTCCAATATTTCCGCAACAGTAACTAAAGACACGTCAATGACTATGAATTAAAGGAACAATACGTTGCTGGCATGATTCGAACATGCGCGGGAGACCCCAATGGATTTCTAGTCCATCGCCTTAACCACTCGGCCACAACAACTGTACTCAGTTGCCAAGGTGCAATCCAGAACACCTTATTCCCCTTAGAGGGCTGGCTGCTGAGGCCACCAGAGTCAAGCTCCATCATACCTAAAAGATCTCTTTCTACCATATCATCCTACAAGGCCACTTCGGTCCCAAAATGCAGGCCTACTTGTGGTTCCCAGAATTTCCAAAAATAGAATGGGAGGCAGAGCCTTTAGCTATCAAGCTCCTCTCCTGTGGAACCATGTCCCAGTCCAGATTCGGAAAGCAGACACCCTCCTACTTTTAAGACTAGGCTCAAAACCTTCCTCTTCGATAAAGCTTATAGTTGGTTATAGGCTTAGACTGCTGGGGGACTCTGCACTGAGCCACTTTCCTCTTTTCTTCACTCTCTCCTCTCACCCCACATCTTTAATGTCACTACTGTCTGACATTAACTCTGTATCTTCTTTGTCCCGTAGTCGTCTTTCTCCCTCTCTGTCTCCCTCTCTCTGTCCCTGTCCTGAGGTGTCCCCGGATTTGGCGCTGTGTGTCCTCCAGTGCGCAGCTACTGGTCCTACTAACCTACCCAATGTTTTGTAGTTGCTTTTGTTGCTCTTTTCTTTTCTCTCTCCACTTTCCATTCACCCCAACCGGTCAAGGTAGATGGCCGCCCACTCTGATCTTGGTTCTGCTGGAGGTTTCTTCTGTTAAACGGGGTTTTTCCTCTCCACTGTTGCCTATGGCTTGCTCAAGGGGGATTTGTTGGGTTTACTTTAAATGTTTGTATAGTCTTGAATTTATTGTGTAAAGTGCCTCGAAATGACCTTGTTGTAAATTGGCACTATATAAATAATGTTGTATTGAATTGATTTGAATTCATTTGAATTGATATTAGCTGTGTCATTCTCAACCACCTTTGGAGGTGTGTCACAGACTTTCTAGCCTTGGCACATACATTTTTTATCTAACTTGGTTACGCCCTTAGAGGGAATTTTAATATACCTTGGTCTTTGTTTTGAGGATAAGGGTTTGTTTCAATTCATCACGTGGGAGGTTAAGGAGGTTTTTCATTAAAGTTCAGCAGCAGGTTGACGTAAAATAACTTGGGTTCAGCTAGACTTCCAATATTTCCGCAACAGTAACTAAAGACATGTCAATGACTATGAATTAAAGGAACAATACATTGTTGGCATGATTCGAACTTGCGCGGGGAGACCCCAATGGATTTCTAGTCCATCGCCTTAACCACTCGGCCACAACAACTGTACTCAGCTGCCAAGGTGCAATCCAGAACACCTTATTCCCCTTAGAGGGCTGGCTGCTGAGGCCACCAGAGTCAAGCTCCATCATACCTAAAAGATCTCTTTCTACCATATCATCCTACAAAGCCACTTCGGTCCCAAAATGCAGGCCTACTTGTGGTTCCCAGAATTTCCAAAAATAGAATGGGAGGCAGAGCCTTTAGCTATCAAGCTCCTCTCCTGTGGAACCATGTCCCAGTCCAGATTCGGAAAGCAGACACCCTCTCTACTTTTAAGACTAGGCTCAAAACCTTCCTCTTCGATAAAGCTTATAGTTGGTTATAGGCTTAGACTGCTGGGGACTCTGCACTGAGCCACTTTCCTCTTTTCTTCACTCTCTCCTCTCACCCCACATCTATAATGTCACCACTGTCTGACATTAACTCTGTATCTTCTTTGTCCCTTAGTCGTCTTTCTCCCTCTCTGTCTCCCTCTCTCTGTCCCTGTCCTCAGGTGTTCCCGGTTTGGCGCTGTGTGTCCTCCAGTGCGCAGCTACTGGTCCTACTAACCTGCCCAATGTTTTGTAGTTGCTTTTGTTGCTCTTTTCTTTTCTCTCTCCACTTTCCATTCACCCCAACCGGTCCAGGTAGATGGCCACCCACTCTGATCTTGGTTCTGCTGGAGGTTTCTTCTGTTAAAGGGGTTTTTCCTCTCCAGTGTTGCCTATGGCTTGCTCAAGGGGGATTTGTTAGGTTTTCTTTAAATGTTTGTATAGTCTTGAATTTATTGTGTAAAGTGCCTCGAGATGACCTTGTTGTAAATTGGCACTATATAAATAAAGTTGTATTGAATTGATTTGAATTGATATTAGCTGTGTCATTCTCAACCACATTTGGAGGTGTGTCACAGACTTTGTAGCCTTGGCACATATGTTTTTATCTAACTTGGTTTCACCCCTTAGAGGGAATTTTAAGATACCTTGGTCTTTGTTTTGAGGATAAGGGTTTGTTTCAATTCATCACGTGGGAGGTTACGGAGGTTTTTCATTAAAGTTCAGCAGCAGGTTGATGTAAAATAACTTGGGTTCAGCTAGACTTCCAATATTTCCGCAACAGTAACTAAAGACACGTCAATGACTATGAATTAAAGGAACAAGACGTTGCTGGCATGATTCGAACATGCGCGGGAGACCCCAATGGATTTCTAGTCCATCGCCTTAACCACTCGGCCACAACAACTGTACTCAGTTGCCAAGGTGCAATCCAGAACACCTTATTCCCCTTAGAGGGCTGGCTGCTGAGGCCACCAGAGTCAAGCTCCATCATACCTAAAAGATCTCTTTCTACCATATCATCCTACAAGGCCACTTCGGTCCCAAAATGCAGGCCTACTTGTGGTTCCCAGAATTTCCAAAAATAGAATGGGAGGCAGAGCCTTTAGCTATCAAGCTCCTCTCCTGTGGAACCATGTCCCAGTCCAGATTCGGAAAGCAGACACCCTCTCTACTTTTAAGACTAGGCTCAAAACCTTCCTCTTCGATAAAGCTTATAGTTGGTTATAGGCTTAGACTGCTGGGGACTCTGCACTGAGCCACTTTCCTCTTTTCTTCACTCTCTCCTCTCACCCCACATCTTTAATGTCACTACTGTCTGACATTAACTCTGTATCTTCTTTGTCCCGTAGTCGTCTTTCTCCCTCTCTGTCTCCCTCTCTCTGTCCCTGTCCTCAGGTGTCCCGATTTGGCGCTGTGTGTCCTTCAGTGCGCAGCTACTGGTCCTACTAACCTGCCCAATGTTTTGTAGTTGCTTTTGTTGCTCTTTTCTTTTCTCTCTCCACTTTCCATTCACCCCAACCGGTCAAGGTAGATGGCCGCCCACTCTGATCTTGGTTGTGCTGGAGGTTTCTTCTGTTAAAGGGGGTTTTTCCTCTCCAGTGTTGCCTATGGCTTGCTCAAGGGGGATTTGTTTGGTTTTCTTTAAATGTTTGTATAGTCTTGAATTTATTGTGTAAAGTGCCTCGAGATGACCTTGTTGTAAATTGCCACTATATAAATAAAGTTGTATTGAATTGATTTGAATTGATTTGAATTGATATTAGCTGTGTCATTCTCAACCACATTTGGAGGTGTGTCACAGACTTTCTAGCCTTGGCACATATGTTTTTATCTAACTTGGTTTCTCCCTTAGAGGGAATTTTAAGATACCTTGGTCTTTGTTTTGAGGATAAGGGTTTGTTTCAATTCATCACGTGGGAGGTTAAGGAGGTTTTTCATTAAAGTTCAGCAGCAGGTTGATGTAAAATAACTTGGGTTCAGCTAGACTTCCAATATTTCCGCAACAGTAACTAAAGACACGTCAATGACTATGAATTAAAGGAACAATACGTTGTTGGCATGATTTGAACATGCGCGGGGAGACCTCAATGGATTTCTAGTCCATCGCCTTAACCACTCGGCCACAACAACTGTACTCAGTTGCCAAGGTGCAATCCAGAACACCTTATTCCTCTTAGAGGGCTGGCTGCTGAGGCCACCAGAGTCAAGCTCCATCATACCTAAAAGATCTCTTTCTACCATATCATCCTACAAGGCCACTTCGGTCCCAAAATGCAGGCCTACTTGTGGTTCCCAGAATTTCCAAAAATAGAATGGGAGGCAGAGCCTTTAGCTATCAAGCTCCTCTCCTGTGGAACCATGTCCCAGTCCAGATTCGGAAAGCAGACACCCTCTCTACTTTTAAGACTAGGCTCAAAACCTTCCTCTTCGATAAAGCTTATAGTTGGTTATAGGCTTAGACTGCTGGGGACTCTGCACTGAGCCACTTTCCTCTTTTCTTCACTCTCTCCTCTCACCCCACATCTTTAATGTCACCACTGTCTGACATTAACTCTGTATCTTCTTTGTCCCGTAGTCGTCTTTCTCCCTCTCTGTCTCCCTTTCTCTGTCCCTGTCCTCAGGTGTCCCAGATTTGGCGCTGTGTGTCCTCCAGTGCGCAGCTACTGGTCCTACTAACCTGCCCAATGTTTTGTAGTTGCTTTTGTTGCTCTTTTCTTTTCTCTCTCCACTTTCCATTCACCCCAACCGGTCAAGGTAGATGGCCGCCCACTCTGATCTTGGTTCTGCTGGAGGTTTTTTCTGTTAAAGGGGGTTTTTCCTCTCTACTGTTGCCTATGGCTTGCTCAAGGGGGATTTGTTGGGTTTTCTTTAAATGTTTGTATAGTCTTGAATTTATTGTGTAAAGTGCCTCGAGATGACCTTGTTGTAAATTGGCACTATATAAATAAAGTTGTATTGAATTGATTTGAATTGATTTGAGTTGATATTAGCTGTGTCATTCTCAACCACATTTGGAGGTGTTTCACAGACTTTCTAGCCTTGGCACATACGTTTTTTATCTAACTTGGTTACGCCCTTAGAGGGAATTTTAAGATACCTTGGTCTTTGTTTTGAGGATAAGGGTTTGTTTCAATTCATCACGTGGGAGGTTACGGAGGTTTTTCATTAAAGTTCAGCAGCAGGTTGACGTAAAATAACTTGGGTTCAGCTAGACTTCCAATATTTCCGCAACAGTAACTAAAGACACGTCAATGACTATGAATTAAAGGAACAATACGTTGCTGGCATGATTCGAACATGCGCGGGAGACCCCAATGGATTTCTAGTCCATCGCCTTAACCACTCGGCCACAACAACTGTACTCAGTTGCCAAGGTGCAATCCAGAACACCTTATTCCCCTTAGAGGGCTGGCTGCTGAGGCCACCAGAGTCAAGCTCCATCATACCTAAAAGATCTCTTTCTACCATATCATCCTACAAGGCCACTTCGGTCCCAAAATGCAGGCCTACTTGTGGTTCCCAGAATTTCAAAAATAGAATGGGAGGCAGAGCCTTTAGCTATCAAGCTCCTCTCCTGTGGAACCATGTCCCAGTCCAGATTCGGAAAGCAGACACCCTCTCTACTTTTAAGACTAGGCTCAAAACCTTCCTCTTCGATAAAGCTTATAGTTGGTTATAGGCTTAGACTGCTGGGGGACTCTGCACTGAGGCACTTTCCTCTTTTCTTCACTCTCTCCTCTCACCCCACATCTATAATGTCACCACTGTCTGACATTAACTCTGTATCTTCTTTGTCCCGTAGTCGTCTTTCTCCCTCTCTGTCTCCCTCTCTCTGTCCCTGTCCTCAGGTGTTCCCGGTTTGGCGCTGTGTGTCCTCCAGTGCGCAGCTACTAGTCCTACTAACCTGCCCAATGTTTTGTAGTTGCTTTTGTTGCTCTTTTCTTTTCTCTCTCCACTTTCCATTCACCCCAACCGGTCAAGATAGATGGCCGCCCACTCTGATCTTGGTTCTGCTGGAGGTTTCTTCTGTTAAAGGGGGTTTTTCCTCTCCAGTGTTGCCTATGGCTTGCTCAAGGGGGATTTGTTAGGTTTTCTTTAAATGTTTGTATAGTCTTGAATTTATTGTGTAAAGTGCCTCGAGATGACCTTGTTGTAAATTGGCACTATATAAATAAAGTTGTATTGAATTGATTTGAATTGATATTAGCTGTGTCATTCTCA
Organism: Channa striata; assembly: GCA_033026295.1. Lineage (NCBI taxonomy): Eukaryota > Metazoa > Chordata > Actinopteri > Anabantiformes > Channidae > Channa > Channa striata. The sequence goes on from CM065189.1 coordinate 5,140,606, forward strand.
ACCACATTTGGAGGTGTGTCACAGACTTTGTAGCCTTGGCACATACGTTTTTTATCTAACTTGGTTACGCCCTTAGAGGGAATTTTAAGATACCTTGGTCTTTGTTTTGAGGATAAGGGTTTGTTTCAATTCATCACGTGGGAGGTTACGGAGGTTTTTCATTAAAGTTCAGCAGCAGGTTGACGTAAAATAACTTGGGTTCAGCTAGACTTCCAATATTTCCGCAACAGTAACTAAAGACACGTCAATGACTATGAATTAAAGGAACAATACGTTGCTGGCATGATTCGAACATGCGCGGGGAGACCCCAATGGATTTCTAGTCCATCGCCTTAACCACTCGGCCACAACAACTGTACTCAGTTGCCAAGGTGCAATCCAGAACACCTTATTCCCCTTAGAGGGCTGGCTGCTGAGGCCACCAGAGTCAAGCTCCATCATACCTAAAAGATCTCTTTCTACCATATCATCCTACAAGGCCACTTCGGTCCCAAAATGCAGGCCTACTTGTGGTTCCCAGAATTTCCAAAAATAGAATGGGAGGCAGAGCCTTTAGCTATCAAGCTCCTCTCCTGTGGAACCATGTCCCAGTCCAGATTCGGAAAGCAGACACCCTCTCTACTTTTAAGACTAGGCTCAAAACCTTCCTCTTCGATAAAGCTTATAGTTGGTTATAGGCTTAGACTGCTGGGGGACTCTGCACTGAGCCACTTTCCTCTTTTCTTCACTCTCTCCTCTCACCCCACATCTTTAATGTCACTACTGTCTGACATTAACTCTGTATCTTCTTTGTCCCGTAGTCGTCTTTCTCCCTCTCTGTCTCCCTCTCTCTGTCCCTGTCCTCAGGTGTCCCGGATTTGGCGCTGTGTGTCCTTCAGTGCGCAGCTACTGGTCCTACTAACCTGCCCAATGTTTTGTAGTTGCTTTTGTTGCTCTTTTCTTTTCTCTCTCCACTTTCCATTCACCCCAACCGGTCAAGGTAGATGGCCGCCCACTCTGATCTTGGTTGTGCTGGAGGTTTCTTCTGTTAAAGGGGGTTTTTCCTCTCCACTGTTGCCTATGGCTTGCTCAAGGGGGATTTGTTGGGTTTTCTTTAAATGTTTGTATAGTCTTGAATTTATTGTGTAAAGTGCCTCGAGATGACCTTGTTGTAAATTGCCACTATATAAATAAAGTTGTATTGAATTGATTTGAATTGATTTGAATTGATATTAGCTGTGTCACTCTCAACGACATTTGGAGGTGTGTCACAGACTTTCTTGCCTTGGCACATACGTTTTTTATCTAACTTGGTTACGCCCTTAGAGGGAATTTTAAGATACCTTGGTCTTTGTTTTGAGGATAAGGGTTTGTTTCAATTCATCACGTGGGAGGTTAAGGAGGTTTTTCATTAAAGTTCAGCAGCAGGTTGATGTAAAATAACTTGGGTTCAGCTAGACTTCCAATATTTCCGCAACAGTAACTAAAGACACGTCAATGACTATGAATTAAAGGAACAATACGTTGTTGGCATGATTCGAACATGCGCGGGGAGACCCCAATGGATTTCTAGTCCATCGCCTTAACCACTCGGCCACAACAACTGTACTCAGTTGCCAAGGTGCAATCCAGAACACCTTATTCCTCTTAGAGGGCTGGCTGCTGAGGCCACCAGAGTCAAGCTCCATCATACCTAAAAGATCTCTTTCTACCATATCATCCTACAAGGCCACTTCGGTCCCAAAATGCAGGCCTACTTGTGGTTCCCAGAATTTCCAAAAATAGAATGGGAGGCAGAGCCTTTAGCTATCAAGCTCCTCTCCTGTGGAACCATGTCCCAGTCCAGATTCGGAAAGCAGACACCCTCTCTACTTTTAAGACTAGGCTCAAAACCTTCCTCTTCGATAAAGCTTATAGTTGGTTATAGGCTTAGACTGCTGGGGACTCTGCACTGAGCCACTTTCCTCTTTTCTTCACTCTCTCCTCTCACCCCACATCTATAATGTCACCACTGTCTGACATTAACTCTGTATCTTCTTTGTCCCTTAGTCGTCTTTCTCCCTCTCTGTCTCCCTCTCTCTGTCCCTGTCCTCAGGTGTTCCCCAGATTTGGCGCTGTGTGTCCTCCAGTGCGCAGCTACTGGTCCTACTAACCTGCCCAATGTTTTGTAGTTGCTTTTGTTGCTCTTTTCTTTTCTCTCTCCACTTTCCATTCACCCCAACCGGTCCAGGTAGATGGCCACCCACTCTGATCTTGGTTCTGCTGGAGGTTTCTTCTGTTAAAGGGGTTTTTCCTCTCCAGTGTTGCCTATGGCTTGCTCAAGGGGGATTTGTTAGGTTTTCTTTAAATGTTTGTATAGTCTTGAATTTATTGTGTAAAGTGCCTCGAGATGACCTTGTTGTAAATTGGCACTATATAAATAAAGTTGTATTGAATTGATTTGAATTGATATTAGCTGTGTCATTCTCAACCACATTTGGAGGTGTGTCACAGACTTTGTAGCCTTGGCACATACGTTTTTATCTAACTTGGTTTCGCCCTTAGAGGGAATTTTAAGATACCTTGGTCTTTGTTTTGAGGATAAGGGTTTGTTTCAATTCATCACGTGGGAGGTTACGGAGGTTTTTCATTAAAGTTCAGCAGCAGGTTGACGTAAAATAACTTGGGTTCAGCTAGACTTCCAATATTTCCGCAACAGTAACTAAAGACACGTCAATGACTATGAATTAAAGGAACAATACGTTGCTGGCATGATTCGAACATGCGCGGGGAGACCCCAATGGATTTCTAGTCCATCGCCTTAACCACTCGGCCACAACAACTGTACTCAGTTGCCAAGGTGCAATCCAGAACACCTTATTCCCCTTAGAGGGCTGGCTGCTGAGGCCACCAGAGTCAAGCTCCATCATACCTAAAAGATCTCTTTCTACCATATCATCCTACAAGGCCACTTCGGTCCCAAAATGCAGGCCTACTTGTGGTTCCCAGAATTTCCAAAAATAGAATGGGAGGCAGAGCCTTTAGCTATCAAGCTCCTCTCCTGTGGAACCATGTCCCAGTCCAGATTCGGAAAGCAGACACCCTCTCTACTTTTAAGACTAGGCTCAAAACCTTCCTCTTTGATAAAGCTTATAGTTGGTTATAGGCTTAGACTGCTGGGGACTCTGCACTGAGCCACTTTCCTCTTTTCTTCACTCTCTCCTCTCACCCCACATCTTTAATGTCACTACTGTCTGACATTAACTCTGTATCTTCTTTGTCCCGTAGTCGTCTTTCTCCCTCTCTGTCTCCCTCTCTCTGTCCCTGTCCTCAGGTGTCCCGGATTTGGCGCTGTGTGTCCTTCAGTGCGCAGCTACTGGTCCTACTAACCTGCCCAATGTTTTGTAGTTGCTTTTGTTGCTCTTTTCTTTTCTCTCTCCACTTTCCATTCACCCCAACCGGTCAAGGTAGATGGCCGCCCACTCTGATCTTGGTTGTGCTGGAGGTTTCTTCTGTTAAAGGGGTTTTTCCTCTCCACTGTTGCCTATGGCTTGCTCAAGGGGGATTTGTTGGGTTTTCTTTAAATGTTTGTATAGTCTTGAATTTATTGTGTAAAGTGCCTCGAGATGACCTTGTTGTAAATTGCCACTATATAAATAAAGTTGTATTGAATTGATTTGAATTGATTTGAATTGATATTAGCTGTGTCATTCTCAACCACATTTGGAGGTGTGTCACAGACTTTCTAGCCTTGGCACATACGTTTTTATCTAACTTGGTTTCGCCCTTAGAGGGAATTTTAAGATACCTTGGTCTTTGTTTTGAGGATAAGGGTTTGTTTCAATTCATCACGTGGGAGGTTAAGGAGGTTTTTCATTAAAGTTCAGCAGCAGGTTGATGTAAAATAACTTGGGTTCAGCTAGACTTCCAATATTTCCGCAACAGTAACTAAAGACACGTCAATGACTATGAATTAAAGGAACAATACGTTGTTGGCATGATTCGAACATGCGCGGGGAGACCCCAATGGATTTCTAGTCCATCGCCTTAACCACTCGGCCACAACAACTGTACTCAGTTGCCAAGGTGCAATCCAGAACACCTTATTCCTCTTAGAGGGCTGGCTGCTGAGGCCACCAGAGTCAAGCTCCATCATACCTAAAAGATCTCTTTCTACCATATCATCCTACAAGGCCACTTCGGTCCCAAAATGCAGGCCTACTTGTGGTTCCCAGAATTTCCAAAAATAGAATGGAGGCAGAGCCTTTAGCTATCAAGCTCCTCTCCTGTGGAACCATGTCCCAGTCCAGATTCGGAAAGCAGACACCCTCTCTACTTTTAAGACTAGGCTCAAAACCTTCCTCTTCGATAAAGCTTATAGTTGGTTATAGGCTTAGACTGCTGGGGACTCTGCACTGAGCCACTTTCCTTTTCTTCACTCTCTCCTCTCACCCCACATCTAAAATGTCACCACTGTCTGACATTAACTCTGTATCTTCTTTGTCCCTTAGTCGTCTTTCTCCCTCTCTGTCTCCCTCTCTCTGTCCCTGTCCTCAGGTGTTCCCGGATTTGGCGCTGTGTGTCCTCCAGTGCGCAGCTACTGGTCCTACTAACCTGCCCAATGTTTTGTAGTTGCTTTTGTTGCTCTTTTCTTTTCTCTCTCCACTTTCCATTCACCCCAACCGGTCCAGGTAGATGGCCACCCACTCTGATCTTGGTTCTGCTGGAGGTTTCTTCTGTTAAAGGGGGTTTTTCCTCTCCAGTGTTGCCTATGGCTTGCTCAAGGGGGATTTGTTAGGTTTTCTTTAAATGTTTGTATAGTCTTGAATTTATTGTGTAAAGTGCCTCGAGATGACCTTGTTGTAAATTGGCACTATATAAATAAAGTTGTATTGAATTGATTTGAATTGATATTAGCTGTGTCATTCTCAACCACATTTGGAGGTGTGTCACAGACTTTCTAGCCTTGGCACATACGTTTTTATCTAACTTGGTTACGCCCTTAGAGGGAATTTTAAGATACCTTGGTCTTTGTTTTGAGGATAAGGGTTTGTTTCAATTCATCACGTGGGAGGTTACGGAGGTTTTTCATTAAAGTTCAGCAGCAGGTTGACGTAAAATAACTTGGGTTCAGCTAGA
>CM065189.1:5148202-5150702 GCA_033026295.1 Channa striata
GGAACAACACGTTGCTGGCATGATTCGAACATGCGGGGGAGACCCCAATGGATTTCTAGTCCATCGCCTTAACCACTCGCCACAACAACTGTACTCAGTTGCCAAGGTGCAATCCAGAACACCTTATTCCCCTTAGAGGGCTGGCTGCTGAGGCCACCAGAGTCAAGCTCCATCATACCTAAACGATCTCTTTCTACCAAATCATCCTACAAGGCCACTTCGGTCCCAAAATGCAGGCCTACTTGTGGTTCCCAGAATTTCCAAAAATAGAATGGGAGGCAGAGCCTTTAGCTATCAAGCTCCTCTCCTGTGGAACCATGTCCCAGTCCAGATTCGGAAAGCAGACACCCTCTCTACTTTTAAGACTAGGTTCAAAACCTTCCTCTTCGATAAAGCTTATAGTTGGTTATAGGCTTAGACTGCTGGGGACTCTGCACTGAGGCACTTTCCTCTTTTCTTCACTCTCTCCTCTCACCCCACATCTTTAATGTCACCACTGTCTGACATTAACTCTGTATCTTCTTTGTCCCGTAGTCGTCTTTCTCCCCTCTGTCTCCCTCTCTCTGTCCCTGTCCTGAGGTGTCCCCGGATTTGGCGCTGTGTGTCCTCCAGTGCGCAGCTACTGGTCCTACTAACCTGCCCAATGTTTTGTAGTTGCTTTTGTTGCTCTTTTCTTTTCTCTCTCCACTTTCCATTCACCCCAACCGGTCAAGGTAGATGGCCGCCCACTCTGATCTTGGTTCTGCTGGAGGTTTCTTCTGTTAAAGGGGGTTTTTCCTCTCCACTGTTGCCTATAGCTTGCTCAAGGGGGATTTGTTGGGTTTTCTTTAAATGTTTGTATAGTCTTGAATTTATTGTGTAAAGTGCCTCGAGATGACCTTGTTGTAAATTGGCACCATATAAATAAAGTTGTATTGAATTGATTTGAATTGATATTAGCTGTGTCATTCTCAACCACATTTGGAGGTGTGTCACAGACTTTCTAGCCTTGGCACATACGTTTTTTATCTAACTTGGTTTCGCCCTTAGAGGGAATTTTAAGATACCTTGGTCTTTGTTTTGAGGATAAGGGTTTGTTTCAATTCATCACGTGGGAGGTTACGGAGGTTTTTCATTAAAGTTCAGCAGCAGGTTGACGTAAAATAACTTGGGTTCAGCTAGACTTCCAATATTTCCGCAACAGTAACTAAAGACACGTCAATGACTATGAATTAAAGGAACAATAAGTTGCTGGCATGATTCGAACATGCGCTGGGAGACCCCAATGGATTTCTAGTCCATCGCCTTAACCACTCGCCACAACAACTGTACTCAGTTGCCAAGGTGCAATCCAGAACACCTTATTCCCCTTAGAGGGCTGGCTGCTGAGGCCACCAGAGTCAAGCTCCATCATACCTAAAAGATCTCTTTCTACCATATCATCCTACAAGGCCACTTCGGTCCCAAAATGCAGGCCTACTTGTGGTTCCCAGAATTTCCAAAAATAGAATGGGAGGCAGAGCCTTTAGCTATCAAGCTCCTCTCCTGTGGAACCATGTCCCAGTCCAGATTCGGAAAGCAGACACCCTCTCTACTTTTAAGACTAGGCTCAAAACCTTCCTCTTTGATAAAGCTTATAGTTGGTTATAGGCTTAGACTGCTGGGGACTCTGCACTGAGCCACTTTCCGCTTTTCTTCACTCTCTCCTCTCACCCCACATCTATAATGTCACCACTGTCTGACATTAACTCTGTATCTTCTTTGTCCCGTAGTCGTCTTTCTCCCTCTCTGTCTCCCTCTCTCTGTCCCTGTCCTGAGGTGTCCCCGGTTTGGCGCTGTGTGTCCTCCAGTGCGCAGCTACTGGTCCTACTAACCTGCCCAATGTTTTGTAGTTGCTTTTGTTGCTCTTTTCTTTTCTCTCTCCACTTTCCATTCACCCCAACCGGTCAAGGTAGATGGCCGCCCACTCTGATCTTGGTTCTGCTGGAGGTTTCTTCTGTTAAAGGGGTTTTTCCTCTCCACTGTTGCCTATGGCTTGCTCAAGGGGGATTTGTTGGGTTTTCTTTAAATGTTTGTATAGTCTTGAATTTATTGTGTAAAGTGCCTCGAGATGACCTTGTTGTAAATTGGCACTATATAAATAAAGTTGTATTGAATTGATTTGAATTGATATTAGCTGTGTCATTCTCAACCACATTTGGAGGTGTGTCACAGACTTTCTAGCCTTGGCACATACGTTTTTATCTAACTTGGTTTCGCCCTTAGAGGGAATTTTAAGATACCTTGGTCTTTGTTTTGAGGATAAGGGTTTGTTTCAATTCATCACGTGGGAGGTTACGGAGGTTTTTCATTAAAGTTCAGCAGCAGGTTGATGTAAAATAACTTGGGTTCAGCTAGACTTCCAATATTTCCGCAACAGTAACTAAAGACACGTCAATGACTATGAATTAAAGGAACAATACGTTGCTGGCATGATTCGAACATGGGCGGGGAGACCCCAATGGATTTCTAGTCCATCGCC
>CM065189.1:5153202-5158202 GCA_033026295.1 Channa striata
TTAGAGGGCTGGCTGCTGAGGCCACCAGAGTCAAGCTCCATCATACCTAAAAGATCTCTTTCTACCATATCATCCTAAAGGCCACTTCGGTCCCAAAATGCAGGCCTACTTGTGGTTCCCAGAATTTCCAAAAATAGAATGGGAGGCAGAGCCTTTAGCTATCAAGCTCCTCTCCTGTGGAACCATGTCCCAGTCCAGATTCGGAAAGCAGACACCCTCTCTACTTTTAAGACTAGGCTCAAAACCTTCCTCTTTGATAAAGCTTATAGTTGGTTATAGGCTTAGACTGCTGGGGACTCTGCACTGAGGCACTTTCCTCTTTCTTCACTCTCTCCTCTCACCCCACATCTATAATGTCACCACTGTCTGACATTAACTCTGTATCTTCTTTGTCCCGTAGTCGTCTTTCTCCCTCTCTGTCTCCCTCTCTCTGTCCCTGTCCTCAGGTGTTCCCGGATTTGGCACTGTGTGTCCTCCAGTGCGCAGCTACTGGTCCTACTAACCTGCCCAATGTTTTGTAGTTGCTTTTGTTGCTCTTTTCTTTTCTCTCTCCACTTTCCATTCACCCCAACCGGTCAAGGTAGATGGCCGCCCACTCTGATCTTGGTTCTGCTGGAGGTTTTTTCTGTTAAAGGGGGTTTTTCCTCTCTACTGTTGCCTATGGCTTGCTCAAGGGGGATTTGTTGGGTTTTCTTTAAATGTTTGTATAGTCTTGAATTTATTGTGTAAAGTGCCTCGAGATGACCTTGTTGTAAATTGGCACTATATAAATAAAGTTGTATTGAATTGATTTGAATTGATATTAGCTGTGTCATTCTCAACCACATTTGGAGGTGTGTCACAGACTTTCTAGCCTTGGCACATACGTTTTTATCTAACTTGGTTTCGCCCTTAGAGGGAATTTTAAGATACCTTGGTCTTTGTTTTGAGGATAAGGGTTTGTTTCAATTCATCACGTGGGAGGTTAAGGAGGTTTTTCATTAAAGTTCAGCAGCAGGTTGATGTAAAATAACTTGGGTTCAGCTAGACTTCCAATATTTCCGCAACAGTAACTAAAGACACGTCAATGACTATGAATTAAAGGAACAACACGTTGCTGGCATGATTCGAACATGCGCGGGGAGACCCCAATGGATTTCTAGTCCATCGCCTTAACCACTCGGCCACAACAACTGTACTCAGTTGCCAAGGTGCAATCCAGAACACCTTATTCCCCTTAGAGGGCTGGCTGCTGAGGCCACCAGAGTCAAGCTCCATCATACCTAAACGATCTCTTTCTACCAAATCATCCTACAAGGCCACTTCGGTCCCAAAATGCAGGCCTACTTGTGGTTCCCAGAATTTCCAAAAATAGAATGGGAGGCAGAGCCTTTAGCTATCAAGCTCCTCTCCTGTGGAACCATGTCCCAGTCCAGATTCGGAAAGCAGACACCCTCTCTACTTTTAAGACTAGGTTCAAAACCTTCCTCTTCGATAAAGCTTATAGTTGGTTATAGGCTTAGACTGCTGGGGACTCTGCACTGAGGCACTTTCCTCTTTTCTTCACTCTCTCCTCTCACCCCACATCTTTAATGTCACCACTGTCTGACATTAACTCTGTATCTTCTTTGTCCCGTAGTCGCTTTCTCCCTCTCTGTCTCCCTCTCTCTGTCCCTGTCCTGAGGTGTCCCCGGATTTGGCGCTGTGTGTCCTCCAGTGCGCAGCTACTGGTCCTACTAACCTGCCCAATGTTTTGTAGTTGCTTTTGTTGCTCTTTTCTTTTCTCTCTCCACTTTCCATTCACCCCAACCGGTCAAGGTAGATGGCCGCCCACTCTGATCTTGGTTCTGCTGGAGGTTTCTTCTGTTAAAGGGGTTTTTCCTCTCCACTGTTGCCTATGGCTTGCTCAAGGGGGATTTGTTGGGTTTTCTTTAAATGTTTGTATAGTCTTGAATTTATTGTGTAAAGTGCCTCGAGATGACCTTGTTGTAAATTGGCACTATATAAATAAAGTTGTATTGAATTGATTTGAATTGATATTAGCTGTGTCATTCTCAACCACATTTGGAGGTGTGTCACAGACTTTCTAGCCTTGGCACATACGTTTTTATCTAACTTGGTTTCGCCCTTAGAGGGAATTTTAAGATACCTTGGTCTTTGTTTTGAGGATAAGGGTTTGTTTCAATTCATCACGTGGGAGGTTACGGAGGTTTTTCATTAAAGTTCAGCAGCAGGTTGACGTAAAATAACTTGGGTTCAGCTAGACTTCCAATATTTCCGCAACAGTAACTAAAGACACGTCAATGACTATGAATTAAAGGAACAATAAGTTGCTGGCATGATTCGAACATGCGCGGGAGACCCCAATGGATTTCTAGTCCATCGCCTTAACCACTCGGCCACAACAACTGTACTCAGTTGCCAAGGTGCAATCCAGAACACCTTATTCCCCTTAGAGGGCTGGCTGCTGAGGCCACCAGAGTCAAGCTCCATCATACCTAAAAGATCTCTTTCTACCATATCATCCTACAAGGCCACTTCGGTCCCAAAATGCAGGCCTACTTGTGGTTCCCAGAATTTCCAAAAATAGAATGGGAGGCAGAGCCTTTAGCTATCAAGCTCCTCTCCTGTGGAACCATGTCCCAGTCCAGATTCGGAAAGCAGACACCCTCTCTACTTTTAAGACTAGGCTCAAAACCTTCCTCTTCGATAAAGCTTATAGTTGGTTATAGGCTTAGACTGCTGGGGGACTCTGCACTGAGCCACTTTCCTCTTTTCTTCACTCTCTCCTCTCACCCCACATCTATAATGTCACCACTGTCTGACATTAACTCTGTATCTTCTTTGTCCCGTAGTCGTCTTTCTCCCTCTCTGTCTCCCTCTCTCTGTCCCTGTCCTGAGGTGTCCCCGGATTTGGCGCTGTGTGTCCTCCAGTGCGCAGCTACTGGTCCTACTAACCTGCCCAATGTTTTGTAGTTGCTTTTGTTGCTCTTTTCTTTTCTCTCTCCACTTTCCATTCACCCCAACCGGTCAAGGTAGATGGCCGCCCACTCTGATCTTGGTTCTGCTGGAGGTTTCTTCTGTTAAAGGGGGTTTTTCCTCTCCACTGTTGCCTATGGCTTGCTCAAGGGGGATTTGTTGGGTTTTCTTTAAATGTTTGTATAGTCTTGAATTTATTGTGTAAAGTGCCTCGAGATGACCTTGTTGTAAATTGGCACTATATAAATAAAGTTGTATTGAATTGATTTGAATTGATATTAGCTGTGTCATTCTCAACCACATTTGGAGGTGTGTCACAGACTTTCTAGCCTTGGCACATACGTTTTTATCTAACTTGGTTTCGCCCTTAGAGGGAATTTTAAGATACCTTGGTCTTTGTTTTGAGGATAAGGGTTTGTTTCAATTCATCACGTGGGAGGTTACGGAGGTTTTTCATTAAAGTTCAGCAGCAGGTTGACGTAAAATAACTTGGGTTCAGCTAGACTTCCAATATTTCCGCAACAGTAACTAAAGACACGTCAATGACTATGAATTAAAGGAACAATACGTTGCTGGCATGATTCGAACATGGGCGGGGAGACCCCAATGGATTTCTAGTCCATCGCCTTAACCACTCGGCCACAACAACTGTACTCAGTTGCCAAGGTGCAATCCAGAACACCTTATTCCCCTTAGAGGGCTGGCTGCTGAGGCCACCAGAGTCAAGCTCCATCATACCTAAAAGATCTCTTTCTACCATATCATCCTACAAGGCCACTTCGGTCCCAAAATGCAGGCCTACTTGTGGTTCCCAGAATTTCCAAAAATAGAATGGGAGGCAGAGCCTTTAGCTATCAAGCTCCTCTCCTGTGGAACCATGTCCCAGTCCAGATTCGGAAAGCAGACACCCTCTCTACTTTTAAGACTAGGCTCAAAACCTTCCTCTTCGATAAAGCTTATAGTTGGTTATAGGCTTAGACTGCTGGGGACTCTGCACTGAGGCACTTTCCTCTTTTCTTCACTCTCTCCTCTCACCCCACATCTTTAATGTCACCACTGTCTGACATTAACTCTGTATCTTCTTTGTCCCGTAGTCGTCTTTCTCCCTCTCTGTCTCCCCTCTCTCTGTCCCTGTCCTGAGGTGTCCCCGGATTTGGCGCTGTGTGTCCTCCAGTGCGCAGCTACTGGTCCTACTAACCTGCCCAATGTTTTGTAGTTGCTTTTGTTGCTCTTTTCTTTTCTCTCTCCACTTTCCATTCACCCCAACCGGTCAAGGTAGATGGCCGCCACTCTGATCTTGGTTCTGCTGGAGGTTTCTTCTGTTAAAGGGGTTTTTCCTCTCCACTGTTGCCTATGGCTTGCTCAAGGGGGATTTGTTGGGTTTTCTTTAAATGTTTGTATAGTCTTGAATTTATTGTGTAAAGTGCCTCGAGATGACCTTGTTGTAAATTGGCACTATATAAATAAAGTTGTATTGAATTGATTTGAATTGATATTAGCTGTGTCATTCTCAACCACATTTGGAGGTGTGTCACAGACTTTCTAGCCTTGGCACATACGTTTTTATCTAACTTGGTTTCGCCCTTAGAGGGAATTTTAAGATACCTTGGTCTTTGTTTTGAGGATAAGGGTTTGTTTCAATTCATCACGTGGGAGGTTACGGAGGAGGTTTTTCATTAAAGTTCAGCAGCAGGTTGACGTAAAATAACTTGGGTTCAGCTAGACTTCCAATATTTCCGCAACAGTAACTAAAGACACGTCAATGACTATGAATTAAAGGAACAATACGTTGTTGGCATGATTCGAACATGCGCGGGGAGACCCCAATGGATTTCTAGTCCATCGCCTTAACCACTCGGCCACAACAACTGTACTCAGTTGCCAAGGTGCAATCCAGAACACCTTATTCCCCTTAGAGGGCTGGCTGCTGAGGCCACCAGAGTCAAGCTCCATCATACCTAAAAGATCTCTTTCTACCATATCATCCTAAAGGCCACTTCGGTCCCAAAATGCAGGCCTACTTGTGGTTCCCAGAATTTCCA